>CM034350.1:83289524-83328350 GCA_019925275.1 Mytilus edulis
AGTGAGTAAATGTTCCCTAAAAAGTAAGGTCAGCAGATCGGCAGTCGGCACTTATTGATAAATGTTTACTATAAAATAGTAAGGTCGGCAGTCGGCACTAATTTATCTATGTAGGCTTAAAAGTACGGTCGGCAGTCGGCACTTATTAGTGAGTAAATGTTCCCTAAAAAGTTCGGTCGGCAGATCGGCAGTCGGCATTTATTAGTAAATGTTTACTAAAATACTAAGGTCAGCAGATCGGCAGTCGGCACTTATAAGTAAATGTTTATGCCCGTGTCACACTGTCACGATGGACACCCGAATGCGAAAATTGTAAGTTCGTACGAAGTTGGTCCCGATCTCGTTAAAATACCAAAAAGTGACCGAAGCAAGTACGATGAATAACGAAGTCTATACGATGGTGCCGAAATTATATACGATAGCAAAAGATGGACATACGAAGGTTAACCGAAGACGGGTATTTAAGCTTCATATCTCAGCCGAAGCCTACACGACGGATCACGAAGGCTACACGATGGATTACGAAGGCTACACTATGGATTACGATGGTGGCGCGATGGCCATACGATGTCTAAAAGACGTCGTGTACAGCTTACGATGCATTTAAATGATATGCCGTAAGTTGCGTGTAGATAAAATTGTTATGGACACTCTAGAACTAAAATGTTCAAAACTTGGTATGGTGTTACTGGTTAAGAATATCTTAAGCGCTATTGACTTTAAAATTCAAAGGTCAAGGTCACAGTGGCAGTTGTAATACAAGACAATATCACCCTTGTGGACACTCTAAAACCAATATGCTTCAAAAGATTTTAACCACATTTGGTATATTGTTCCTCCTTGTAATGATCTGACATTTTTTACGTTCAAGGCCAAAGGTCAAGGTCATGCAGATGGACTTGTTTTTTCTCCTTGAAATAGCATAATACACAGGAAATTGGTTTCCTCATTTTTTTACCTGCTGGTTCTAAAGACAATATTAAAGGTATTTCCAGTTACTGAATGTTTTGGTTGATTTCTAAAAAAATAGTTTATGTATCAAATATGCATATTCAATTTACCATTTTCTGCATGTGTCATATACAAATATAGTGTCCATATTTGTCCCCAATATGTTACATACGAGGGGATGCCACGCTCGGAATTGCCTTGTTTGAACTGTAAAATGTGTTCACTAGTCTGAATAATCACCCATAATTATGCCCATGTTTACTGATCTATCTTAAAGGTAAGGTAATGGGTTCGTTGATCCCTTTTATTCAAAAAGAGCTCTTTCCAGGAGAATATCATAATAATATAGACAAAAGGAAGGATGTGGGGAAAGCAACAATTGCGGCAAAATATGACATATAGAAAACAAAATGGTTATGGAGTAAACATTCGTGTGACAACAACTCAGATGATACATAAAAAATCAGAATAATGAAGAAAAAGTTGGTTTCCCTATATACGTGTACCTGCAGTGTTGGTGTACGAGGCGCGTTTATGATTTTCATTATGTTACTTGATATGAAAAATTGACAAAAAATATATTTTTACTTGTAAAAGTAAATCCGGAGCCTGTAATAACTGCTCTTCTTGTTCCATTTGAATTAATAGAAACAACGCTGTCGCCTTTCTTGTTCTCATAGAATCATATGATATGAGCTCCATGTTTTGTGAACGTCTTTCTTAACTGTCGTATTAGACTGACCAGTGCATATCGCGCATGGCACTTTAAATGTATTTTAGCGCGAAAATTAACTTACATTTAGCTGGATTTATTGCCGTCGTAGTTCCATCTTGTCGCCTTCGTACTTTTATTCGATGGCAACACGACGGGATTACGAGGTCTTCACGAAGTCGTGTTGTCATCGTAAGACCTTCGGGTAGCTTCGTGATTCATTCGTGTAGACATCGTTATGCCAAAACTGCCCGATGGAAACGATGGAAACACGAATGCAATACGATGTTCAAAGATGCATTCCCGGTGACATTACGATGGTGAGGATGGTGATACGAACTCAATACGAACCCTCAACATCGGACGCACCTTCGGGGATTTTTTAACATGTTAAAAAATTTAGAACCCTTCCCGAAGTTGTCCCCGAAGGTTAGAAAAAAAAGTGGCCGATGGTTCTACGATGGTTAAAGATGGCACTACGAATAGCCCGATCTGGATACGATCAGTCCCGATTTTGAAAATTTCCATAATCGTGTTGCCATCGGCGTAAAAATCGGGACAGTGTGACGCGGGCACTACTAAAATACTAAGGTGCATGGGTAGCTCGGCATTCGGCAATTATTGATAAATGTTTACTATAAAATAATAATTAAGGTCGGCAGTCGGCACTAATTTATTTATGTAGGCTTAAAAGTACGGTCGGCAGTCGGCACTTATTGGTAAATGTTTACTATAAAATGGCAAGGTCTGCAGGTCGGTAGTCGGCACTTATTCATCTATGTTTGTTTAAAAGTAAAGTCGGCAGATCGGCAGTCGGCACTTATTCATCTATGTTTTCTTAAAAGTAAGGTCGGCAGTCGGCACTTATTCATCTATGTTTTCTTAATGCGGGGTTCACACATAGCCGATTATTGCTCCCGTTTGAGATAGACAGCGATACGACACGAAAAGTAAAAAAGTCGGATTAGTATCCTCAATTATCTGGAATGTCCTATTATTGTCTGAACGCAGTCGTTTTAGTTCGTAACAGATTCCTACTGGTCGGGAAGGGTCCGAATAGTTCGGCAAAGCACCCCGACAGTTAGGTGCGTCCCGTAACATTCGGGGAAACTCAGCCGATTTTGTCTAGTCGGATTACAATCGTGCCTATGTCGTGAAAGATTCTTCTGTATCGGATCGAATTCCTAACAATGTTCTGTGTATTCGGGACGGTGTCCTGTGGAACGGGAATGATCTGGAGAAATTTTTCATTGCTGTTTTTCTGCCGATTGAGTCCAGATTGCATCCAGATCTTGTCGATTGCGAACCGTTTTTGCCGAAACCGTTCCGAAACCGTCCCGTTATCAATTCTAAATTCGTCAATGATTCCCACGTCAGGGTCCCAACAATTACAGAATACAATACGACTGAGACAGACAAAGCCGTTTGCAATGCGATAGAGCGGACCGTGATAGGATTACGTTCCGACAGTACCTGATCATCCCGAGTATGCCGACAGTTTTCTAACGGATAACTTCCGTCAGCGTTGGTTCACTGTCTTGTCACTATATGATCTCTGTCGGATTACATTAGGTAGAATCGGGACGCAGTCGTGACAGACTCGGTCGAATTTTACCTGGCGAAAGATACAAATCGGATTAGAAGCGGATTTAGAACGGGATTATCGGGATAAATTCGCTTGAAAACGGTTGAATATCGACGCTTCCTGAACAATATCTGATTGTTGTCGTGACTAAAATTTTTTTTTTACAAATTTGAATTAAAGTTTGAATTTCCATCCACGATTCATAGGATCTTGATCAGACTTTTAATTTTTTTTAATCGGGAATGGTCCTGTCAAGGACGGCAGTAAAAATCGTGAATGTGTGACCCCAGCTTAACATACACATGTAAGCTCGGCAGTCGGCACTTATTGGTAAATGTTTACTATAAAATGGCAAGGTCTGCAGGTCGGCAGTCGGCACTTATTTATCTATGTTTGTTTAAAAGTAAAGTCGGCAGGTCGGCAGTCGGCACTTATTCATCTATGTTTTCTTAAAAGTAAGGTCGACAGACGGCACTTATTAATCGATGTTTTCTTAAAAGTAAGACTTATTCATCTATGTTTTCTTAAAAGTAAGGTCGGCAGTCGGCACTTATTCATTTATGTATGTATATCACGCTTAATTAACAGGTTTGCATGTCTGCAGTCGGCACTTAATGTGCTATAAAAATAATACATCTTGTATGTTTTATAACAAAAACATCTCGATAGTCGGTACTTATACGAATACTAGTTAATTTGGTAAAATGGTTAATAGTTGGCAGTTATATAAATCATATTTGAACAGGTCAAAATTTAGTATGTAACCTTAATTATCAATTCAGGAGTCTGCACTTTTATGTATATAGTTTGCACTTTATTTGCGTAAATTATTAACCAAATCAGGTATTTGTGTGAGTTTGTTTGTTTTATGCTATTGCATTATTATATAATTTGTGTTGTAAAATATTAAGTTTCTGGTAGTAAAACACGTCACAGTCTGTAACAGGTATTTGTGTGAGTTGGTATGTTTTATTTTATTGCATTATAATATCACAGTCTGGCTTGTAAAATAGGTATACAATTATTGACATTATTCGGTATGCATATGGGCTCTAAATTGGAGGGATTTGATAAATTGACGCAAGAGGACTTTTTGTGTGAAGAGATCTTGAACTTAAGGTAAAAAATGTTGATGCTATCAGATCAAAACAGCTTGAATTAGAACATGACTTTAAATTAAAACAAGTGGAAAAACAATTTGAAAACGAAGTTAAATTAAAAATAGGAAATAGAAGATGCATTTAAATTATGATAGGCAGAACTTGAAATGAAGGAAAGGTTAGAGATGGAGAAAAGAAAAAAAAAGAAGATGAATTTGAATTAAAACAGGCAGAACTTGAAATGAGGGAAAGGTTAGAGATGGAGAAAATAAAATTAGAAATGGTCAAAGTCAGAACATTTTCAGGTAGCAAAAAATATACGTTTGGTTCCCAGATTTTCTGAAAAAAAAAAGAGTTGATAAATATTTTCAACAGTTTGAGAAAATTGCTCAAAATTTGAAATGGCCAAATCCTTATTTAACTACCTTGCTGCGAAGTGTTTTTGAGGGCAAAGCCAAAAGACTTTTTGATATACATACATTACAATATATCAAAACAAAATGCCATACTAGTATATACTTTCCCTAAAACGTACAAATTAAATAAAATATAAATACAAGGGTAAACAAAATGAAAACAACACTTAAAAAACCTCAGGCATCCCAATCGCACTTCTTAACCCGCCTGAACATGGACTTCCAAAGGCAAAACCGCGAAGGCTAGATGTACAAATACCGAGCCACGTCAAGAGTCATACGACCAAAAGAAACATGATAGTACAAAGACAAAAAAGGGGAAAAACTGTAAAGTAAATAAAATGATACATAAGTTCAGTGCTTAGAATCTATAACAGTAGACACCGATGAAAAGAGAAATCGTCTCGTGTGTCATGGATTTTGGTACTGAGGAGACCGCTGTAGATAAATATGAGGTATATGTCTAGAAATCATTAGTTCATGAGGATATATTAATGGGATCCAATCAAATCAATGTTTGAATTGTTAAGGGAAAGAACATCATTAATGTACCTGAATGTGAAATTAAATGACCTAGCTTCTTTTGTCTTCTAGTTTTAACATGTGTCTGAAGGAACTCTGATTCGTTTGAAAATAAGAAAAGGTCGACCCGGAGAGGCGCACAGTTTGCGGTTCCCATTTGAATATCGATAATCTGCTGGGAAATTTTACCTTCAAATTCATCAAACATGTTGTCAATGAAAACTAGTGCATACTAATCACTTGTTTTTCGGTGTAGCATATTTTATTTTCTGGTTTACTTTTAACAAAATATGCCGAATTATGTTACTAAACAATAACTTTGTAGCGTATGGTACATTTTTCATGGAGAAAAGCAAATGTGATGAGCAATCCTTCCGTTTAAAGGTACAAAATAAACAAATGAAATAAACTAGATATGTTTTTTTTACGTATATAACTATCGTGGAAATGGATTACCATAAAAGCTATGTAATGCCTACTTCCGTCACGTTCTTTTGTGAAAGTAAAATCATTAATTCCGAACTAAGTATTTAAAAAGGCCACTTGGAATATTTAACCGAGAACGAAAATCACCATATAATGTATTGTTATACTAGTATTCATTAGATACAATTTTAAGTTAAAATAGATATTTACACAAAATACGCATTGAGTATAGTCAATATTGTACATAACATCCTGACCTAAATAAACCCTTTAACATTATACTTTTCATAGATAAAGTTATATTTTAGTATAAAACAAATCTATAACACTTTTACCCAATTGTAGCAATTCAAAACTAATGGTTTCATTATGATTGTAACCTGTATTAACAAAGACAATTTCATCGGGATATATCAATAACTTCAATCAAAACTTTGAACATAAAAATGATTTCCGCGGATTAAAAGTTTTTTTTAGCCAGAGTGCTAAAGAATTTACCATACAACTTTCCTTCATATTACTTTATGTTTTGCATTCCAACAGTTAAGACAAGACGTGGCACGGTACTTGTCTATCCCAAATTCATGTATTTGGTTTTGATGTTATATTTGTTGTTCTCGTGGTGTTTTGTCTGTTGCTTGGTCCGTTTCTGTGTGTGTTGCGTTTTGGTGTTGTGTCGTTGTTCTCCTCTTATATTTGGTGCGTTTCCCTCGGTTTTGGTTTGTTACCCCGATTTTGTTTTTTGTCCATGGACTTATGAGTTTTGAACAGCGGTATACTACTGTTGCCTTTATTTAATAGGAAAAAAAGATATAGGGTATCCATCCATGACACAAAAGCAGTTTATGTACAACACGGAGCAAAAAACTCTCACTTCACTGCAGGTTTAAAATGGCTCCTAGCACCGGTTAGATTACTGAAACAAACCTACAAATCAAGTAATGAATATAAAGAAAATACTGTTATATCGGCTATTCATCTTCCAATCTTCAACCGGGAATTACATCTCTCGTTTAGCTCATCTTTTTTTCAAGATGGATAACTTGCACACAATTTCGATGAAAGGAATTTTGTTAAGATTTTGATTAAGTTTTGAATTTTTTTTTCATTTGAATGCATGGTATTTTTTGGCGGATATTCTGTTTTAATCCATTGACGCTAGTTTCATGAGGAATTCTGTAATATAAAAGTATATATGTTGTGTGCAAGTTATCATTTCGTACACATTATAATGTGTAAAATATAAAAGTACAAATTATAATTTGTGTTTTCAGTTTCTACAAATTATAATTTGTATAAAAAGTGCCTGCACACATTATAATTTGTACAAAAAAGGCTTATTCAACTTGTACACCAGTAATTTATATAGATATGGTTTTTTTCAATATGCTTAGCGGACAAATAAATGAAGAAGAAAAAATATGACCTATGAACAATTTACCGCATATTCATAAAGGTATGAATTAAAACTTCAAAAAAACAAAATTATTAAAGTTTTTTTTAGGAATTAAACTTTTTTTTTAAATACAATCTAGCCCATTCATGTAAATTCAATGCAATTTCAAGTTCTTATTGATTCATTTATATTGCCTTGAGGTTAAAATTGAACTCCTGTTCACTGGTCTTTCGAATGGACATTTGCAAAAGTAAAAGTTATAGTGTTCAATAAAATGGTCAGTATTGTTGATCAACAGAATAAATTCTAGCACGAAGTTCAGCAATTTGCTGAGAATAACACACCAAAGCTCAACCATTTTTATACTAAGGACAAATTGCATTTCTAAAGTTAAAGATGGAAAAAGGCATTAAAGAAAAGACAGACATTTGCTTAAGATATGTGATGTCGTTCAAGTTGCTGATATTGATAAGCTCATGAAAAAGGAGGATATGGTGAGTTTTTTTCGTTTTATATGACAAATATAGAAGGGGGTCTGAAACCGAATGTTAAAAAAAACAATTTCACATCCTGAAAGGATCAATCTTGTTTTACTCGAACTTCAAAAGACCCAGGGAGTCCCAACAAGGTATGTCTGTTATATATTATATTATGATTTAGAACTACAAAAAAATCAAATTTATTATAAAATGCATGATTTCATACAGAAGATCGCAGTCACTCCATGTCGCATCAACCTAACATCATAACTCTGTATGATCGCAGGAAATAAAAATATTATTAAAAGAACTTTAAGTCACCATACAAACGATCATATGAACTACACTATTTCACAGATCTTCTTTTATTTATAATATTTGAACCAGCATATCGTTATTCAGGCTCATAATTACGTCTCTATAAAACTAACAAAGAACTCAAAAAACATTTTGCTAACGTTAGCCGGGAAGCAATACGCATATTTACAACCAACCTGCAGTGTATCCTGGCACGAAAACGTACTGAAATATCAAAATTGTTGTTAAACCTATAATTTTTGTTGACTTTGTAGAGGGCAGCTTAACCTTATAGACCTTCGATATGTTCCTAACAATGAATTCAAGTGGATAGTGCACTATCAAGATCATCTGAACAAATTTTGCGTTCTTAGGGCTCTGAAATATAAGAGAGCTCCTGGAGTTGCTTATCAATTACTTGACATTTTTCTTCCATTTGGTGTACCACATATCCTCCAAAGTGATAATGGGAGAATGTTCACTGCACAAATAATCACTGAACTAAATTTGTTATGGTCAGAATTAGTAATAGTTCTTCGGCGACCAAGACATCCGCAAAGTCAAGGGTCTGTAAAACGAGCAAACGCAGACATTAAAGAAATGCTTATATCATGGATGCATGATAATGACAAACGACAGTGGTCTGAAGGCTTGCGCTTTGTACAATTTCAGAAAAATCGATCACATCACAGGGTAATTAATCAATCGCCTAATCATGCTCTGTTTAGTTTTGACCCAAAGATATGTTTGTCTTCATTTTTTATGCCCAAGAAACTTTTGCCAAATCTTGAATCTGAGGAAGATTTGTTCGAAGAGGTTTCATAGGAGAACAGTAAAATTGATGGCACAGATGAAAACACAGATGTTGAATCGGTAGAATCAGAAAGAGAACCTAACGATTTTGTGACTGATAGTGAAACTGGTCTAACTAGTACAACTATTGAAGTTGTATCAGAGGAAGTCGAAACCCAAATCATTCGTGCAAGAAAACGCGCATTGTCTGGCAAACAAAAACAAACCGATGTTCTTAAAAGAAGTACAAAACAGAAATAGAGCGAGTTATATGTTAGAGACAATGTTATCATCCTTATTCCGCAGAATGACCGATCACTGACCGATCCGAGTAATATACATGCTGTTAATTGTTATGGAAGTATAAAATTTTGGTTATCGTGTAGGGACAATAGCTGGTAATTTATCAGGAGTCTTAAGCAGAAAACAACAAGAATCTATCAATGCTTATCTCTCATGCAAATGTAAAAGCGGTTGTAACAATTTCAAGTGTAAATGCAAAAATCAGAATGTATTTTGTAATTCGAGGTGTGATGGTTCGCTCACCTGCACCAACAAATAAGATCATTGTATATTATTAAATAGCATTATAAATAGAGTTGTCAGTGTGTTTCATATTGATTCATAATTAAAATTAAAATGATTTTTAATCATTTGATTTGAAAACTGATTCTCTGTAAAATATTGTACATGTTATCAGTAAAATTAAGCCTTATTTTGTACAAATTAAAATGAGTACAGGCACTTTTATATAAATATAATTTGTATAAACTGAAAATTCACATTATAATATGTACGTTTTTATTGTACACATTATAATTTGTATCAAAATGATAACTTGTACACAACATAATTATATAATTCTATCATTGAAAATGTAATTAAAAATACATAAAACAGTTCTTCCGTGGTGTATTGTTTTGAAGATATGTGAAATTTATTTTGTTTATTACTTAGACTTAAATGGATTTGATTGAGTCCGGTCGCATTATAGTTTAGAAACCAGTGGTTGCATTTTTAACGTATCTGACTAATATCATTTAAAGGGTTTTCACTGAATTTAAGAAAACACTTTTGGACCTAGGAAAAAGGGGTCAAATAAAAATATCTTTATTTACCAATATATTGAACGAATTTCTTTTCGAAAAAGTAGCAAACAACTTTACACAAAATTTAGATACCGGGGAGGGTGCCAGATATTCTAATAAACCATTGGGTTTTCACACTTATTTTCGTTCTGAGATGTATATGTTGTGTGAGTAAAAAATTAAAACAACACGTTATAATTTCATGCGTCCGAAGCGCTTTTCTGGATTTACCTTCATCAGGAAAGCTCAAAGCTGTATATTTGAAAGTCAAGGATGAATAAAACCAAACAGTTGAAGAGTTAAATAACTAAAGAAGACCTAAAAAATACCCAAAATTCATCTAAGGCCACTTGCCACAGGTTGACCGATCCGAGAATCAAGTGCGAAGAACTTATACTTATTTAAATGGTTCACAGCAGCTGTATCCCATTAAAAGATAAAACTAAGTGATAATTGAAAAAAAAAATCAATAGGTTTATGTATTCATTCTTTATTCTTTTGTTTGAGGATTCAAAGGCAGGAATCGAACACACTTTTGTTTTTGATTTCTTAAATGGAAAAGGAACTAGTCAAATATATAAGGTCTTTCAAATTTTCCGTAAAGTAAGCACATTATGCTTTGAAAAATAGACGATACTTCATTGCAGTTTAAAAAGTATAATTCTAAAAAAGTAACGTTAACATCACTGCCACGAATTGATTCATGTGCTATACAAAGAAAAAGAAACAATTGGTATCATCAATAGTTAACTTCTATTATTATAGGGATAATGAGCCGTATGATCTTATACTCACTGTTTGGTGCATGTAGACATTTTTTTGGTCCAACGTACTTAATGAGCAAATGGAGACGTTTAATATACAGTTGAAATATATTTTATTCATTTTGGTTGTCGATCAACAAAAACTGTCAGTATTTTGTAATGGTAAGTACTTTAAATAATAAATGAAGTTCTTAGCAATTTTTATTTCATTTGATGATAATTCGTTTTGCATCTCCTTAACCAGGGACTGTTCTTCCAAATCAATATGCTGTTTATTTATACCATTTTATTCAACAGAGTTCTAACTTTTCTTCATACAGTTTATTAAACCTTCAAAATATATGGATTTTTAATCTATAAAGTTTAAATTCATTTCAAATATTGAATTCAAGAAACAAAATAAATTTCCTCTTCAGGTGTATACAGACATATTTATATTTGTCTCATTTTCTATAAATATGTATTTAAAAATTTAAATATAATTCGTCTCTAATTTAGCCCAACAATGTTAGATCATCAAATTTCCGTTAGGAATTGTTGTTCTTCCCTCAGCGGGATTCGAACCCTTGCGTCCGTGACATCGTGGTAACACTGCCTGCACCGTGTCAAGCGCCCTAGACCACTCGACCACCTAGGCTACATAAACATACAGCTTCGGTGGTCGATGTAATGCCTTTCCACGTCGGCTTTATCTAGGGTTGTAACACAGTACATGATGTATAGTGGAAGGTAGATGGTGTACTTTTCAGATCAGCTATTATGTCTGTCGTAAAGGATGATTCAAAATTAGATATATATACATTATATTTTCTGTTTAAATATATATTTTTATGTATAAAATTTAGTTAAATAAATGATCTTACTTCCAGAGTAAATTTTTAATGTAGGGACAGTTGTAACAAGATAAATGTCCTTCGTTTTACATTTTGACAGTTTTTGATTATAAATTTATTTACTTTAATCTAGTTACTTATATTCAAAACAGTAAACAATATTGTATTGTAACTAGAAGTTGTAATCAAAATCAAAAGAGGGTGTAAGAGAATTTTTCTTATTGTATATGCAAACATAACTGACACTGGAGTCTCTCAGTATTTATTTACCATTTGATCTGTTTGTCGAATTGTTAAAATTTGGAATAATATCATATATCTTTATTTTGTAAATTCAAACTATAAATGACATTTGCAATGATATAAAATATCTATATTTTGTAATTCAAACTATAATTAAGTCTGAAACACTTGCAAACAAACTCAACATTTTATTTGCATTTCACAACAAAATTGATTAAACTTGAATATTAAATTTCATAGTATACTAATAGTTGTGCATTAAACCTTCTCAGTATTCACTTTACTCTTCAACTCAGTTAACGTACTGTTCTGTATGATATTACCCCATGTGATTCAGAATAAACAGTTTCCTGTTATCTTTTCAAGAAAAACTATACGCCGGATGTTTTGAGGATCAACCAGATAGAACATTACCATACGGCAACACAGGTTACAAAGGCCAATTGACCAACGATCTATGTCTATGGCATTGTTGTTCATTTCTAAATGATGCAACATTCATGGGAACGGAGGTACATATTAATATTAAGCCATTTGAATATTAGCATGGATTTAACTTTTGCTATTTTTCAAATTGCTATTTTAAAATATCAAGAATTGATATTAACGACAATAATATGAAAATAACGTTTATTAGTGTTTAGGACATTGTTGACCGATCACAACGTTGTATTGCATTGTATTAAAGATAATGCTCACACATGTTGTATAATTCTGAAATTGCTGTTTGGAATGTTACGATTATGCTTTGGAAATAGGCAAACATATATGTCCAATGCACCAAGTTCTGCCTTGTTGTCTAAGATATAACAATACTGTTTTAAAGGGACATTAGCTGTCAAATTCATGTGCACCGCTTTGACTCAAATTCTCATATTTGATTTATAACATACTAAAACATATATCCAAATTATAAAAGGTCTAAAATAAACAATTTACAATGTATGTGCTCGATAATATGTATCAACACTTCATGTGTATTTAGTCTACACGCCATCTAATTAACAATCGAGTTGACCTCCGAAGACTGTCGACGGTCATAAAACCCGATATAAACATAGATATAGAAATAAATATATAGTGAACCCGTGCAATTGCATTTTTTCTAGGTCTGTTTGATGTCATATTATAGGTTAAAAATGTATTTTAATTATCGTTTTTACCTGTATCAGACTGAGTTTTTGTGGATTTGTGGATGGAATCAGTCAATCAAATGAGTTACCTTGTTCCATTTTCAATGTTGACATTCTTTTCCTTTTAATAACTGAACACGCTTAATTCACGCGTAATCCATCTCTAGCTAAGGAGTTGAATTGAAGGTCACATGAATACGGATTCAGTGAGGTCGAATTATTTACTTGCATTCATCAGCGATGTTTCTTAGTCTATTTTGACAAAATTGAACCAAACTGACTTCTAAAAATGAATTATTATTTTACTATTTCACTTTCATTAATGATTGAACAAACAAAATCGTATTCTACTTTTTCATATCTCGTAGCTAATGCCCCTTTAATTGTGACATTTATTTAAGTGTATCTATAGTGGTTAAATAGATATTTAAGTTAAAGTGGACAGAAAAAGGTCTGAAACTAATTCGAACCTTTGCGTCTGTGCCTTCGTGGCAACACCGCCTACACCGTGTCCAACGCCCTAGATTACTCGACCACATAGGCTACTTAAAAATATAGCTTTCGGTGGTCGATGTAATTATAAAAAGGAAGATGTGGTATGATTGCCAATTATACAACTCTTCACAAAAGACCAAATGACACCGAAATTAACAACTTTCTTCGTCTGCTTTATCAAGGGTTGTAACACAGTACATGATTTATAGTGGAAGGTAGATGGTGTACTTTTCAGATCAGCTGTTATGTCTGTCTTAAAGGATGATTCAAAATTTTATATTCCGTTTTAAATGTATAACTTTATGTTTGAAAATATATTTCAATAAGATGATCTTATTTCCTGCGTACATTTTTGTTGTAGGGACAGTTGTAACAAGATAAATGCCCTTACTTTTACATTTCGACAGTTTTTGGTTATAATTTTATTTACTTTAATCTAGTTACTTATATTCAAAACAGTAAACAATATTGTATTGTAATGAGAAGTTGTAATCAAAATCAAAAGAGAGTGTCAGAGAATTTTCCTTATTGTTTATGCAATACAACTGACACTGGAGTCTCTCAGTATTTATTTACCATTTGATCTGTTTGTCGAATTGTTAAAATTTGGAATAATATCATATATCTATATTTTGTAAATTCAAACTATAAATGACATTTGCAATGATATAAAATATATATATTTTGTAATTCAAACTATAATTAAGTCTTCAAGACTGGCAAACAAACTCATTTTATTTTTGCATTAAACAACTAAATTGATTAAACTGGAATATTAAATTTCATAGTATACTTTAGTCTAATAGTTGTACATCAAACCTTCGCAGTATTCACTTTACTCTTCAACTCAGTTAACGTACTGTTCTGTATGATATTACCCAGTGTGATGTAGAATGAACAGTTTCCTAGCTGTTATCTTTTCAAGAAAAACTATACGCCGGATGTTTTGATGATCAACCAAATAGAACATTACCATATGGCTAGGCAGGTTACAAAGGACAATTGCAAGTGAACAATTCATCAGCGATGTTTTTTTAATAGCTGATTGTGACAATCTTGAAACAAAATGACTTATAAAAGTGAATTATTATTTTACTATTTCACTTTCATTAATGACTGAACAAAAAAAAATCATATTTTGTTTTATTTCTTGTAGCTAATGCCCCTTTAATTGTGTACAGATATTTAAGTGTATTTACAGCGGTTAAATAGATATCAAGTTAAAGCGGACAGAAAAAGATCTGAAACAAAGTTTTTCTTTATTACATACTATAACTATAATATTAAACAATGAATCAATTGGTATGATATTTGAAAAACCTCTTTGAGTTTTCATGATTTACTAATCACTATCTTCGATATTCATGTTCAAAAGTAATTTTGAATTTTGGCTCATAGATCGACTTGTATTAATTAAATGTTTTTAATGGTTTTATTTCGGCTTGAAGGCGTAAACCGTTTGAAGAAAGTGATGAAATAGTAAACATGTTAGCAGAGTCACGAGTTTATTTTCAGTTTCATTTAATATAAATTAACTGTTTATAAAATGCTGATTTATTCGAAACACTATGATTTGTCTATCTTAGGTTCAAAAATGGCCCTGTGTCCCTTATGGATTTTTACACCCTAAAAAATTCAGAAGGATTGAAATTTCTTACAATTTTAAATTCAAGATCAGGAATAACCTTTACGGTACCAATTGCACTGCAACCTATTAGCATTCCGAAACGATTTTGAATTTGATATGAATATAAAATAACAAGTTGATTATGTAATTCAGACATTTCATTTGTTTTGTTTAAATATTCACACGCACTGTTTCAACTTTTCTTTTTTTTCAACTTTTCTTGTCACGCCAAGTTCGTGCAGTCATGTTTTTAAGGAACACGAAAATTCTCTCAAAATTAAAACATCATATAATAGTTATCTAACAATTAAAAGAAAAATAATCGTATTCTTATATACATCTTCGTAATGTGCATGTAATTATGGTTAAATATGTTAAAGTTTGTATCGAAGTGAATAAGGTAGTCTAACTTTAGTTGTCAAGACATACGAAAAAGTTATTATTTAAAAAACAGAGGCAAAAGATAACAAAGGGATATTCAAATTCATAAGGGAGCTACCATTTGATTTTTATGGGGGGGGGGGGGGGGGGGGGGGGGGGGGGGGGGCTAGGATGAAAAATTGTGTCCTGCATTTTTTTTAGCTGTAATCTCTGGCCTGCCTTTTTATTTTTCACTCTGTTCGGTCCTGCCTTTTTTTTTTAGGTTTATCCTGACTTTTTTTTACCTAAATTGTCGGCCTGACTTTTTTTTTTGCAAGTGTCTCATCCTGCCTTTTTTTTTACTCAAAACTCCTGTCCTGCCTATTTTTTTCAAATTTCATCCTAGCCCCCCATAAAAATGAAATGGTAGATCCCTAAGTCGAAATAAAACTGACAATGCCATGGCAAGAAACGATAAACGACGAAATGATAAACAGTATACAAAACACAACAAAGAAAACTAAATTAAATTGAGAATGGAAATTGGGAATATGTCAACAAGACAACAACCCGACCAAAGAGCAGATAACAGCCGAATTCCACCAATGGGTCTTCAACGCAGAGAGAAAATCCCGCATCCGAAGGTGCGCCTTAGCTAGCACCTAAATAAAAATGTGTACTAGTTCAGTGAAAATGGACGTCATACTAAACTCCAAAACATATAAATGAACTAAAATTTAAAAAAAAAACAAGACTAACAAAGACTGAGCAACACGAACATAGAATTACATTGTACGAAATGTTCTTTTTAAAAGATCATTCGGAAGGTTGTTTTAATAAATATACTAGGCTGGTCCTCTCCCTTGCAACATACAGGTATGTCAGAGCCAAACAGATAAGGGCAGAGAACCAGTCTATAAATATACCTACAAAATGTGTGGTTCATTGTGAAAATTGAACATTGGTAAACTGATGTCACTTTAATTGACGTGGTACTAGTGTATTATGTTATATATCAGTCTCTTTTTTTTTATAGGAAGGGTTCCAGTGTTATTGTAGCAATTTGACTAACACGGTAACGTTTGTACCACGAGATCAGGAGTTCTGTGATATACCATGTCATGGAAATTTAAATGAAATGTGTGGAGGTGTATGGAGTTTGAGTATATACATAATAGGTCATTTTTTTTTATAAATACAAATGCCCGATAAAATAAGTAAACAAACAAATAAATCAATATACCAGGGATAACAATAAAAAGGTTTTTTAGTTCTAAATATAACCGGACATGAGTTGATGAAAGTTTGATATGTTATTATAAATCAAAATATTGCCAAACAAATATAAATATAAAAATACAAAACAATGCATTTTAAACATTTCACATTAGATAAAATATGAAGAGAGAACATGTATATCTTTTTCCAACTGAAATAACTTCAGATATTAAGTTACAGATATATGAATAAAACATTTGAAATTACACGAACTTGAAACTGTATGATTTGAGCGTGGACGACAGGGTAAGCATGTCTTGCTATGCTTGTTGCAATACAGACCTGTCGATCATATATATCAAGTTATATAGAATAAAAGATATGTTTAAGGAATGATCTTTTCAATATCATTCCCATGCGTAAAATACCGAGCATATATACTGCATGTATCAATAATATGCGATGTACCGGCTGTCCTCTCTAGGAGTTTTAAACGCATTTAATTGAGCTTTTATATACGACTTGAATATTTTATTAATTTTAATTGACAAAGAAGAATGTATGATAAGACCAATTTTGGCCACTGCAATTCGAAAATAAAAAAAAGTATTATAAATCTACAAAATAGCACCCTTCAGATATTAATAAGACATGAATGTGTCGGATATTAATATTTATAATTTTGAATTGTTTCGTACATGTATATAAACTTATAAGAGATACCAGTGTTCAAATTGGTATTAGATTTTTTAGATTTCTTATATCTAGTGCAAAACAGCAGAACTTGCAGAATAGTTTGACCTCGTTTTGACATTTCTTTCTGAAAATTTAGATATGAAGAAGAGCTTTAACCTGAAATATGTTTGATTCAATATTCATATATATATTGACCAAAGACTATGATTGAAATGGCCATTTCATATCAAATAAGTGAATGTTGACATGTTTATGATGTCTAACGCACATTACATGTGACCTTTCTGCGCTAAATTTGTTTATTTAAGATTTGTTTTTTTAATTTTAATTTTTGTCGAGCTTGCAACTTTTGTTGCAGAAAGCTCGACATAGGGATAGTGATCCGGCGGCGGCGTTAGCTCACTTCTTAAAAGCTTTATGTTTTAGAAGGTGGAAGACCTGGATGCTTCATACTTTGTATATAGATGCTTCATGTTACGAAGTTTCCGTCAGTCACATGTCCAATGTCCTTGACCTCATTTTAATGGTTCAGTGACCACTTGAAAAAAAGTTCAAATTTTTTGTAATGTTGAATTCTCTCTTGTTATAAGTAATAGGATAACTATATTTGATATGTGCGTACCTTGCAAGGTCCTCGTGTCTGTCAGACAGTTTTCACTTGACCTCGACCTCATTTCATGGATCAGTGAACAAGGTTAAGTTTTGGTGGTCAAGTCCAGATCTCAGATACTATAAGCAATAGGGCTAGTATATTCGGTGTATGGAAGGACTGTAAGGTGTACATGTCCAACTGGCAGGTGTCATCTGACCTTGACCTCATTTTCATGGTTCAGTGGTTATAGTTAAATGTTTGTGTTTTGGTCTGTTTTTCTCATACCATATGCAATAGGTCTACTATATTTGTCGTATGGAATGATTGTTAAGTGTACATGTCTAGCGGGTAGATGTCATGTGACCTTGACCTCATTTTCATGGTTCAGTGGTCAAAGTTAAGTTTTTGAGTTTTGGTCTTTTTATCTAATGCTATATGTCATAGGTCAACTATATTTGGTGTATGGAAATATTTTATGATCTTTATGTCAGTCGAGCAGGTTTTATTTAACCGTGACCGCATTTTCACGGTTCATTGCACAGAGTTAAGTTTTTGTGTTTTGGTCTATTTTTCATAAACTATAAGTAATGTGTCAACTATATATGTTGTATAGAAGCATTGTTAGCTGTACCTGTCTGCCTGGCATGGTTCATCTGACCTGGACCTCTTTTTCAAGGTTCATTGGTCTTTGTTTAGTTATCTTGGTTAATGTTAAGTTTATGTGACAGTTGTAATAAACTTAGCTTTATACTTAGGACTATCAACATAATATCAATGATTAGTATAGAAGGCGAGACATTTCAGCGTGTGCACTCTTGTTTTTCATTTAGCAATGAAATTAACATTATTTTGAAATAACAGTGACAGTACCAATTTTATTACACATTATAGGCATTTCGACAATTTTCGTCTCTTCAGGGATGATCGAAGCCAAAATATTCAAAAAACAATTGAATACTTGAATATGTTGACTATACTTGAAATGTGCCTGGTCAAATAATGGCTCTTATCATATTTTTCTTACATTCTCCTTTGAGAGGATAAGTAATGTTTGTTAAAGAATGCACATGTATGCAACCATGTTAATTCATTGAAAATAAAGTCTTTTTTTAAATATTTTTTCTTTACCGCATTGATAAAAGTTAACAAAATATAAATATTTCAACAAGCTTTTCATCCTTATTTGAGTTTAACTGACTGCTTCTGATTCATTTGTCAAGTTTGGCAAAATTTCATTGAAAATATTAATAAATGATCATGCGAGATGAACATCAATGGAACAGCAACCTTGTCTTCACAAGTAGAATGATATTCAAAAAATATGTCACGCTCTCAATTGTAACAACAAAATGTATACATTTACCATAGGATATAACAAATCAACAAAAGCACACAATTCTGCAAATAACAACACATTGTGACATGAAATAAGAAAAAAAGATAATAATTTACTTATTAAGTGTATGGCTTGGTAAAGATACATACAAAATTATATTTTCAGCAACTTTTTATTAAACTTATACTAACAAGGCATCAGGTATCATGTTTGTTACAGATATATGAGTATAACATTCGGGAGTACAAAAAAAAAATCAAAGTTCACAAGTTAAGCTTGGACGACAGGGTGTATGCACCCACCTCGTTACTTGTCCTGTTTAAGGACCCAATTTCGTCGAAGGTATTTTGTTTTTGTTATTTTTATACGTGTGTGCATCAATATTCAATTGAGCATTTTTTTAATATGAAATAAATTTTAAATAGCAAAGCCCTTCAAATGATACAAGCAAAACGTATATTCCGGGAAACATATTTTTGCATTAAAATTGGAAAAGAAACGAACTATCCTCAAGCAGAATTGTGTGTTTTTATAAATTATTTTTAAATTAATTTATAAAAGATATTAATGTTCGTTCCTTTTATATTTAGGATGTTCTGATACACGAGAGGCAGTCTATCCACTAACTACAAACGAAATATATACAGTAACCCCTAATGCACAACCAGATGCAGATTTGACAACTTATCCAGAAATCACAGGTGGCACACAAACAGTGACTCCTGAAATTAAAACTTCGTCTTATATCGGAACTGATTCATTGACCACTTTCAACGAATACACGAAAAATCCTTTGCTAACATCTACGTCTTCATTTTCAACTATTTCTCCGACCACAGCCGACATAATAACGACAATATATCCACCAAAAACAAAAGCAATATTCACAGTGACCCCTAATGTGCAACAAGATGCAGAACTAACAACCTATCAGGAGAACGCAGATAGCACTCCATCAGTTACTCCTGAAATTACAGCTAGGTCTGATATTGGCACTGATTCATTAACCACTAACATCGAATCCACAGAAAAACCCGTAAAGACATCTACGTCTACATTTTTAACTATTTCACCAACCACTGGCGACATCATAACGACAATCTATCCACCAAAAACAAAAACAATATTTACAGTGACCCTAATGTACAACAAGATGCAGAACTAACAACTTATCAGGAGAACGCAGATAGCACTCCATCAGTTACTCCTGAAGTTACAGCTAGGTCTGATATTAGAACTGATTCATTAACCACTAACAACAAATCCACGGAAAAACCTGTAATGACATTCACGTCTACATATTCAATTTTTTCACCGATCACAGGCAATATAACATCAGAAGTTGAAAGAAACGTGTCTTATTGCTCATGTACAAACTGTGTGTCCAAAAATCAGACCTTTAAGACAGAATCAGAACTAGAGAAAATATTAGTAAATTTGAGGAAATTATTATTAATAAACAAGAAAGACACGAACATGTTCAAAAGAACAAAACAATCCGCATTTGATCCCCGACAATCTTCAAGATATCTTGGTATAGGTGGCGTCATTGTCATTTCACTTCCTGTTATGTTTATTGTTAGTATTGATGTTTTAAAGTTTTTGAATGTTGCTTAGATAGCTAATCGGTTACGAACAACTAATAAATTGCTATAATCTTGAATCAATTTTAGTTTGTTTGTTTGTTTTGCAAAGTACTAGTACAAAATACTAAGTACAAAAGTACAAAATACAAAGTATGGGATTTGGTGAACAAATGTACACGGTTTCTTTCTTCTTCTCCATTTCGTAAAGCTTTTATGCTGCACGATCGAAGAAGTATAGTGTAAAGAACTTTCTTAAACAGGATTTGTAAATTTCGAAAATTACAGAATTGGCAGCATTTGCTTAGCAGAGAATTGTTTGGAATTAAATAAGTTGATACAACCTCTAGTCTCTATATGATATGCAAAATATGCTTTTATTAAAGCGAACAAATATCACTTTTGTGTTTTTAATAACTCTCGTTTGTCGATTTTCTTTATATTGTTTTTTTTCTTCGGACCAAAATTATGAAAGCAAAGATACCTAAATACTATACTTGAAGAACTACATGACATTTTGAATGTCTGAAGGATACCATTTTATTTCATTTTTATAAGTTCAACGCCAGCGAATTATCTTCCAGTTGATACGATATTCCAGGGCTTGCATTTCTTATCATTATTTCCTTGATAGAGTTCCAAGTGGTGAAGATGAAATCATCCCTTCGTAAGTTTTATGGACGCCATCACGAGTTGGTTGATAGTTATGGAATATCCGTTTCACAGACGTTAGCGGATATGTCCCTAATGTCGTAACTACAATACCATCCCTTTCTCCCGAATGTGACCTACCGAATTAGACTTTTTACCGTGTTTGTACTAACATGAGCAACACGACGGGTGCCACATGTAGAGCAGGGTCTGCTTACCCTTTCCGGGGCATCTGAGATCAACCCCAGCTTTTCCTAGGGGTTCGTGTTTTTCAGTCTTTATATTTCTATGTTGTGTGTTGTGTACTTTTGTTTGTCTGTTTGTCTTTTTTTTAGCCATGGCGTTTTCAGTTTATTTTTTTGACTTATGTGTTTGAATATCCCTCTGGTATCTTTCGCCTCTCTTTTGCTGAATATAAATTTGAAATCATAAAATCAGGGTTAAGATACAAAAACACAATAAACAAAACTGCTAGTCATATCAAAACCAGCAACACATGGATAAACATAAATGTCATAGGTAATTTGGACCTGGTCTCATATTTAAATTGGCGTTGCAGTATATTAGTCGTAAAAATTTAGTTCTCAATTGACCTTTCACTGTTGACTTCATGCTTACGTTTTTGTTGATTTTTCCTGATTGACAGACTTTGCTTTCTTAATAAAGTGTCATTGAATTTGAACACAACAGTTCTTTTAATGAGTCCTATATATTATATATACTATTTTAATTACCTTAACTAAAATGGAGTTGTATTAAGGTTTTCTATATCAAACGTCTAATTTCAAGTTAAAATCTAATGTAAAGCTACTCACGAACTGAAACATATTTTGTTTAGAAAGAGCCGTTTTAATGAATCCTTCCAAAAACATATTGATAAAACAAAAAAACCTTTAAACCAATCAATATTAAATTTATATAATATATATGCAACTATTAGATTCAACACGTTTTTATTGTTAGTTAGTTAGGAGCACATAATCCTAACATTTTGTAGTACTGCACCTGATATACATATAATTTGGCAAGTGCGGTATCTTCGGTCATGTTTGCAGCCTAGATATAATTATCATATAATCGAAAATCTAATATATATAACGTTTAAAGTTTATTTTACAAAGGGACAAACAGGATAGTTAACCGGATGGAATCAGATCATTGCATTAGAATAAAGCATTCCTTAAACAAGTTAAAGTATAGTTCTCATTATGTGTTAGCCAAGAAAACTTGCTGCGACAATAACTCAATTTGATAAATGAGGGCCCTTATGCTGTGGGGGGGGTCCTAGTAATCACTATACCTTTGTTTGCATTTAATCACATTATATTTAAATAATGCTTATCTTTAGTAATCAATAATCTAAACTAAAAATAAGTCCTAGGTAATCAATATCATAAAAAACGGCCAAGTAATCAATAATCAAAACCTGAGGCCCTCATAAATGCAAATCAAAAGTACTCCAGTATTTACATTAGACAGATGAGACCATGTGGCTAAAAAAACATATGTAACCAGTCATCTGACGCAGTACTATAAAATGTATATTAAAAATCCGAATGTAAAAAGCGTGACAATGCAAATAAGCTATGCATATACTTGATTGCTTCGCTGCTTGTGCTGTTTTGAGGGTGAATCTAGATAAAACTGAAGCCATATTGGTGGTTCAAGAATACTGTGGATTCATTTATTTTCGTGGGTACCAATTTTCTTGGATTAAAAAAAACTTGCATATTCGTGGATATTTAATTTCGTGGTTTTGCTGAAGTCTGCATACAAACCTAGAGAAAAATTATTATTCGTTGAATATCTCATTTCGTGGTTTGACTGTGCCCACGAAATCCACGAAAATTGGGGGGGGGGGGGGGGGGGGGGGGGGTATCCAAGAATAATATGAATCCAACAATAGACAGTAATGAAATACTGTAACAAAAGACATTATCATGGAATACATCTTAAATTAAACTGTTTTGGATACGTATCAATCTTTAATCTCTTATTATACGCGTCTGGCGTATATATAAAATTTAGTCCTGGTATCTATGATGAGTTTATTTAAATAAGGATACAACTTTAGAAAACTATACAGAAAAAACTTAAAAGCATGAAAATCCTTCTCAATTTATAGGCATACAGGAATTATACAATTATTGGCAAAACCATTGATATCAAAACTTTGGCTCTCCCCTTTTTGGTACAGGGTCTGGTAGTACTTCTAAATCAACCATTTCCATTTTAGGTTATGGAAGTAATACAGTTTTCATCAAATTTTTATGGGATGGAAGACAAAAAAAAATGAAAGGTTATTAACAAAGAATTATGAAGAAGGAGTTTTAAAATTCCCACATATAAAAAAATTTAGTATGTCCATCAAAATGTCATGGCGATATAAATTGCTAAAACTTGAATCAGTCCCCACGAGAAGACTTTATTATTAAGTAATATAGAAAAATATAGGGGTAATAAAATCTTGCACCTGATGAAAACTATTTAAAAAAAGTTAAATCTTTTTGGAGAGACATTTCCTTAATTTGTTAAATTGAAGGCCAGACAAGATGAAAAATGAAAACAATGTCACAAACATCTTGAGTCAACCAATTTGGTTGGATATTAATTTTAAAAGATGTGGAAAGTTATTTACCTACGAAAATTCCTGTAATGATGGTATATTTTTAAAAATTGATCTAATCTCAGATGGAAAAAAACCCCATACTAATATTTGAACAGCTTAAATCTCAGAATACAGTTAAAACCATTTTTTTTAATATTATGGTCTTTTTAGTGCAATCCCAGGTAACTGGAAAAAAATGATTTCAGAGCACAGTAGATAAGGTATAGAACCAATAATTCGGGCCCAGTCTGAAAAAAACTCTTTAGGTCATTTTTTAGTAACAACAAACAAAAAGAACTATGTCAATTGGACCTGCTTTGATACTATAACTGCCCTTGAATTTTTGCTAGATAACATTTGTGTTTTCATTCCGTATATCGTTAGGTTATCGGAATTCCCATGGGACTAACTATGCACCACTTATTGCGAACCTGTTTCTGTAATGTTATGAGTTACAATTTATGACTAAAATCAGCAAAGACCCATCGAAACAACATCTGATTCAAAAATTTAATAACCCTTTTAGATATGTAGATGATATATTGGCTCTCAATAATAACGACTTCAGTATGAACACTAAAGAGATTTATCCTGCCGAACTGACTTTAAATAAAGCTAATACTAACAATGAACACTGCCCTTTCCTGGATCTTGATATCTATTTCTTTAACGGGAAGCTTAATACCAATTTTATGATAAAAGAGATGATTTTTCATTTTTTATTGTTAATTATTCATTTTTAGATGGTGACGTTCCCTTGTCAACATCTTATGGTGTTTATATATCTCAACTTGTTCGATTCGCTCGTGTATGTAACAACATATTTGATTTCAACGAAATAGAAATCTATGTTTTACTGAAAAATTATTACACCAGGGTTTTCGATATCACAAACGTGTCAAACATTTACTAAATCTTATCATCGGTACAAGGACATCATTCTTCGTAAATATAAATCAACATGCAGACATATTATACGTTCAGGTATTTCACATCCAATATTTTTTGGTAATATTCTTTACAAAGCACTAAAATGTCGGCATTCACCTCAAAAGCTAATCAAACCTTTAAACAGACTTAGTCACGATACTGTTGTCAGGTAATTAAGGATAGCATATTTTGGTATTAATATTGATTCACTCAAAGGGTCTTTGCATCGGAAATAAACACATTTATTCCAAAACCAGTTGTTGACATGATACGGGTTATGTTCTTCTCATATATTTTATAACGGTATGATACTAAACCCCTAACGGGAGGTATTGTACTTAATTTTTATATGATGAAGACATAATACTTCAATCAGTTTAATTGAGGTCTGGGGCTGGCATGTCAGTAACTGCTAGTAGTCCTTTATTAATTTAGGTATCATTGTCATTTTTCTTAGTTTCTTTTGTTACCTATTCTGACATCGGACTCGGACTTCTTTTAAACTGAGTTTTATTGTGCTTATTGCTATGTGTTTCTTTATTCTAAATTGGCTAGAGGTATAGGGGGAGTGTTGAGATCTCACAAAACATGTTTAACCCCGCCGCATTTTTGCGCCTGTCCCAAGTCAGGAGCCTCTGGCCTTTGTTAGTCTTGTATGATTTTTTAATTTCAGTTCATTTATATCTTTTGGAGTTTAGTGTGACGTCCATTTTTACTGAACTAGTACACAATTTTATTTAGGGTCCAGCTGAGGACCACCTCCGGGTGTGGGATTTTCGCGCTACGTTGAAGACTCATTGGTGGCCTTCGGCTGTGGTCTGCTCTTTGGTCGGGTTGTTGTCTCTTTGACATATTCCCCATTTCCATTCTCAATTTTATTATATAGCTGAGAACAATAAATTCCGATATTATCAAGAATGTTTGTTTTTGTTTCAATCAGGTCGAAAAGTCTATCGGTTTCTCCTGTGGTGTATTGTTATGAAAATGAGAAGCAATGGCGGACAACTAGATATAATTAGATTGGTTCACAGCAGCTACATCCCATTAAAAAATTGAAGAAGAAAAAAAAACGCGTTTAATAATTTCATGCGTCCAAAGCGCTTTTCTGGATTTTTCTTAATCAAAAACGCTCCAAGTCAAACATTTGAAAATCGATGATGTATAAGTACCGAAACGAACAGCAAAAAAATACCTAAAAAATAGCCAAATCTATCTAAGGTCAACTTTGCATGGGGGAAATGATAAATGATAAAAATCGCTAATAATTGAAAAGACAACCAACAGCTTTATGTATCAACAGTTTGAATGGGCGAAATAGTCTATAAATCAACATTGTTTACAAACCCTGTATATTTGTATCAATTCGTTTTTGTTTGTTTCGAGATTTCAAAAGCAAAAATCGAACACACTTTCGTTTTTGTTTTTCATTTTTTATTTCTAAAATGGAAATAGAACTAATGCAAATATCCCAGAGCCTTCTCAGTTGTCGTAACATAAAACACATTGTTCCTAAAACAATAGACGATACGTTAGTTTTAAAAATATGATTCTGACAAAGTAACGTTTACATTACTGCCACGAATTGATTCAGGTGATATACAAAGAAAAAAAACAATTGGTATAATCAATAGTTAACAACTATTATTATGGTTATAATGATCCGTATGCTCCTATAATCACTGTTTGGTGAATGTAGCAACCTAAATTTATTTTGGTCCAACGTACATAATGAGCAAATGGAGACGTTTAATATACAGTTGAAATATATTTTTGTCATTTTGATAGTCGATCAACAAAAACTGTCAGTATTTTGTAATGGTAAGTACTTTAAATAATAAATGAAGGTCTTTACAATATTTTTTTCATTCGATGATAACTCGTTTTGCATCTCCCTAACCAGGGACTGTTCTTCCAAATCAATATTTTTTTCTTCATACAGTACCTTTCGTACAACAGAGTTTTATTCTATCTATTTTTTTATACATTTTATTTGAGCAATCTAAATAGAATTAGTAAATTTTTTAAACTTTTGATTCAGCTTATAGAACTTAAAATATTAAGTTCAAGAAAAAAATTCCTTTTCAGGAGAATACAGACTTGTAGTATATTTGTCTTATTTTTTGTATTATCTATTCAAATTTTAGATATATTGTATATAAGTAAACTTTCAAAGTGGGGACAGTTGTTACAAAAGTGTTGCCCTTATTTTACAGTGTTTGTCACAAATTTTAATACTTTTGAATTACCAAAAACACATATTCAAAGCAGTGAAACAAATATATTATTGTAATGAAAAGTTGTAATCATATTCAAAAGAAGATTAAACTGACTTCTAATGTGTTGCATATGCAAAAGTAATTGAAACTTGATATTTTCTAAATTCGGAGTCTCTCAGGTGTTTTTTTTACCATTTGATCTCCTTATCGTAAATGTTATAAACTATCTACTGTTATTTTTTCAAGAAAAATCTTATATTGGATGTTTTATGGACCGACACGATAGAACTTTACCATACGGCGGGGCAGATTACCACGGACAATTGACCAATGATTTATGTCTATCACATTGCTGTTCATTTCTGGATGACGCTACATTCATGGGAACGGAGGTATATCTTAACACTAAACTATTTTGATTTGAGCATTAATTTATCTTTTGTGCTTTGTATATAAAAATGACGTTACAAAATGACTATGGAAACTAAGAATTCATAATTGAAGATACAACCTTTTAAATCTATGACGGTAAAATATGAATTGGATATTTGAGTTCTATTTCAAATATCTGCACTGTAAATATGACTGTCAATACCTATATTTTTCAAAACAAATTTCACACAAGTTTATTTATCATTTATTATAATTATAAATTCATTTTTCCTTATTATGATTGCAGTGTGTAATGCAAAACAAATAGTTCCAGATCTTTTCCTGTCCTCTTAAACTTTAATATTAATAAGCCGGTTTTAATAGAGAATTTTAGGTTTTTGACGTACTTTAATGTAATTATACCCCCGCTTTAAAAAAGGGGGGGTATACTGTTTTACCTCTGTCTGTCAGTCCGTCAGTCCGTCCGTCAGTCCGTCCATCAGTCCGTCCGTCCATCAGTCCGTCAGTCAGTCCGTCCCATGAAACTTTCGTCACATTTTTCTCAGGAACTACACATCCACCCTTTCTTTAATTTGGTATCAACATTTATATATGTTAGCCATACCGTGTGATGCGTTTTCAGATTCATCACTTGACAACTTCCTGTTTACCGAACACTTGTATGATTTTACACATGATAGCCAAGTTGAAAATTTTCGTCACATTTTTCTCAGGAACTACACATCCACCCTTTCTGTAATTTGGTATCAACATTTATATATGTTAGCCATACCGTGTGATGCGTTTTCAGATTCATCACTTGACAACTTCCTGTTTACCGAACACTTGTATGATTTTACACATGATAGCCAAGTTGAAAATTTTCGTCACATTTTTCTCAGCAACTACAATACAAGGATTTCTGAAATTTGGTTTCAGGATTTATATAAGTCAGCTATACCGTGTGATGCGTTTTCAGATTCATCACTTGACAACTTCCTGTTTACCGAGCACTTGCATATTTTTACACTATTAATATTATCCACTTGCGGCGAGGGTATCATCAGTGAGCAGTAGCTCGCAGTTTCACTTGTTTACTTTAACATTTCAAATAAATGTTTATTGTAATCTTTGTCATTGTAAAATTGTTTTTTTTCCGTTTCTCCAATTCGTTCAAATATATTTTTAAATAGCGTATTCTACGATAGAGAATTTCACTTATATTTGAACATACTAAAAGGCAAATTTTGTTCGCAGGGAAAACAGGTATGTTCTACATGATAAACTGTCAACAATCTTTCCTATCTTCGTAGAAAAAGAATTTCTTTTCAACTCATTTATCAATATTGCGTGCCGCGTTCAAAGAATATACGGGAATATGACTTATCTGAACGTTTTTCTTCTAAAAAGGATAAAGTTGATCAAAGTTTAATGACACAAGTTCAGTAATTAAGGTAAATATATACCTGAAGATTGTAATGTTTTTCTAATATTTAGGCAAATTAAAACACCCCGATTATTTGATTATCCGATCGTTTTGGAAATGATTATTGGATTGCCATTAAGGGATTTTGTAAATATTTGTAAGATTACCAAACATGATTCTGTGGGATCTCATTGATAACTCAATTAAAT
The DNA here is from genome assembly GCA_019925275.1 of Mytilus edulis. Taxonomy (NCBI): domain Eukaryota; kingdom Metazoa; phylum Mollusca; class Bivalvia; order Mytilida; family Mytilidae; genus Mytilus; species Mytilus edulis. The sequence continues at coordinate 83,318,581 of CM034350.1, forward strand.
TCTTTGTTAAAATGAATGATCTGTGTCATGTCTTGGACATTAAAAATAATCTATCAAGAAAAGCAGTTTAAAAACTTTTACCTAGGGAAGTTCATTATGGCAACTGGAAACAGATCATCTCGCGGTGTGATAAATTTGCCATGTTTAAAATCCCTTGAAGGATGCAGTTCAAAAGTGTCAACAAAGGTGTTACGGACGGACGCACCGACGGACAGGCAGAAGGATTGAAGGTAGCATTGTGTTACTATACCCTTCGAAGCATCGTTGGGGAAAGATAATTACTCTAAAAAAAAAAGCTGTCGCGGGAAGACAAAAGGTCGACGAGTCGACAAAAAAAGTTTCCAAGGCGACATGAAAGTAATCCAAGGCGAGATACGGTAACAAATAGCTTTTTGGCTATGATTATTTCGGCTCCAAAATACATACCCATTCGGCACTCCAAACATTAACAATAAAACGCACTAAACTAGCGCCATCAATGAACACACGCATTCGGCTTATAATATAATATACACCTTTTTGGTTTTTCTAAATTATACATAGCAGCGTTCCTCAATTTGGCTTTATTTTTTCTTTCCTTCTAAATTCAATGGACTCACACTTTAACTTCAACGTTTTTGCTTTCTAAATCCTTTAGCACACCAATTATAGTTTTCTTTCCAAAACGGCGGCATCCTCTCAATCTTTAGCATTAAATATACGGGTTTAGGCAGTCCTCCTGTACCATTGCGTTTTACAGTGTTTTTTTTTTGTGTGTTTTTTTATATAACTAACTTAAAACAAAACAAAAATATTTACTTTTGGCTTATTATTTTCGTTATTTATAACTTTTAATTATTTTTCTTTTGTTCATGTTTGGTTATTAAAATTTTCTTTTTTGTTTTTAAAAATATTAATTAGACCAAAGCCCGGCAAAGGGCCGACCATGCAGACCTATTTATGTAAAGTCAGATAGTTAAGCAGTATGATAGAATACCGACCATGCAGATCTATTTGTATTTAGGTATAGTTCGGTCGTTAGATTCCCCCAGTCCCGAGAAGACGGATACAAAGCATAAAAAGGAATAAAAAATATTGACTTTCAAGTTACGAAAACGTTTGTTGTAAATTATTTTTTATATAAATGTGTTATTTTCTATCTCTTGTTCACATTTTACTTTTGTTCATTTGGAGGAATGTCCATGTTTTTGATTAGAGAGCAACCCTTTGATTTTTAAGGCAGGGTGTGCTTGGATAAATTTTTTTTATTTCTAACTTTTTTCGGCGAAATTTCGATTAAACAATTTTTTCCTCGCTTGCGCACACGATTTCTTTTTTATTCCGAATCATCTTATGTTGAAGCCAATATTTGTATTCTGCCTTTTGATTTTGAAAATGTGCTCATACAAAATTTAATTCACCATAAACTGGAGTCCTGCTTGTTTATATCAAATTTGATCTACCCCCCCCCCCCCCTTTCCCAAAAAATGAAATGGTTGATGCATATGGTTTATTCTAATAGATATGATTGTATAAGGAAAACCTTATGTTTAACGAATGGACTTGTTTAATTTGTTATTTACGCACCGATCAATTTAATTATTCGGGGATGGGTTGGGGGGATGCAGGATTTTGATGCGGAACGGAAATTGGTTTGGCAAGCTCCGCGGGCCAGATTTTTTTATATAAAAAAAATTTGTTTTAAAAATTATCTCATGGTCAAAATGTGGGCCATTTCTTTTTAAAACTCAAGGTACTTGCCAACTGTGAAATTAATTTCATTTCAGTCAAAATCATGTCCAGAAATACCATCAACCCCCTTCCCTCCCAGAAACCCGTGCCTGATACATGCATATTATTTTAGAATTAAAATACTATCAAAACTATTATAACTATCCAACTGAAATGCTGAAACCGTCGAAGGGAGACAACCACAATTTACATTATGATTTATAATTGCAAAGACTAAGTTATTTGCGTTAACGTACGTAAGTTTCGTTTGAAACTTAAAATTCTCTAATGTGACTTCATTCTATTGCAGTTCATTTTAAAATCTGACCAAATTACAACTTTTATTAATCGAAATGTACAACTGTTCAGAAATCTTAACTAACTGTTGTAGAAACCCTCAGTAAAATCATGAATTCAGGCTCATAGAGTTGATATGCATGTTTTAAGAATTAATAGTTTTCAATAGTTTTATTTGTGCTTGAAGGCGTAAACCGTTTGAAGAAATAGTAAACACCTAAGAACAGCCATGCTTTTACTTTCTGTTTATTTCATATAAAATTAATATTTTTATATATATATAATGTTAATATGTATCCGAAACATTTATATGGTGTGTCTACCCCAGGCAATGATTGTCTAAGCCCAATTTCGAATTTTTTGGTTTAATGCTCATAAACTTCGTATTTGATTTGGCTTTCATTCTATGTTGATTTTACAGCCACTGATTAGTTTTATGTTGACAAAATACGCGTCCCAATTGGACTTGTGACTGTGATGGATTTATATACCATAAAAACTTCAGAAAAAACATACAAATTTCATTAACATTCACTAGATCATGAATGACATTAACGGTAGCAATTTTACTGCATCCTATGCGCATTTCGAAACGATTTGAATTTGAGTTGAATTCAAAATGTCGAATTGATTGTGTAATTCAAACATTACATTTGGTTTGTTCTAAATATACATACCGGTACACACTGTTTTAATTTGTCTTGACAAGAATGCGCAGTCATGTTTTAAGAGACACAAAAATCTCTTTTGTATACTTTTATTTTCACTTTTAGAGTTTTCTGGGTTTTTTTTGCCATGGTGTTTTATTTTCGACTAATGGGTCCTTTTGGTATCTTTCGTCTCTCTTTTATAGACGCATCATATAATTGTTATTTAGTGTTTGAGTAATTTGCTCGACGATGAAATTATGTCATTGAAAAATCAGCACAACATGCTTTAACCCAGAAAAAGCCCAAAAAACCAAACAAAAAGTAAATGATAAATTAACTAATGTTATTTTTTATAGGCAGGGTTTCAGTGTTATTGCAGCAATGTGAATAACACAGATGCGTTTGTTTTGCCCAGATTTGATGATTCTTGTGATAGTCCCTGTGATGGAAATTCAAGTGAAATTTGTGGAGGTGGATGGCGGTTGAGTATATATAGAATAGGTCAATTTATATATCTACTTATGCAAGATAAAATAAGTACTAGTAGACAAAAAAATTAATAAATCAATCAAACATCAAGATAAAAAGGTTTATTTCTTCAAAATATAGCCTAAAATAAGTTTTGGAAAGTTATCTATGTTATTTCATATCAAAATCATTCAAACAAATATGAATTTATATTGTAAGCAATTCACCCTGTATAACATATGAAGGGAGAATATCGTGTCCAATATAAACAACTTCAGGTATGTGAGTAAAACATTTAAAATTACACGAACTTTAAACTGTATGATTTCAGTGTGGACGCCAGGGTAAACATTTCCTGCTATGCTTGTCGCAGTAAAACGATCATTTAAGGGGTAGACCTTGGTTCAGGGAGATAACTCTTTAAATCAGTTAAGCGTTTGTAAAAGTCAAGTTCATCAATGTATTTTAAGCATTTACCTGAAACAGATTGAAAATAATCTATGTAACCTAGAAGCTTAGAATATATTTTTGAAAATGGTTGACACAAACGTACTGATGATTTTAAGAGTTATTTCCCTTAACCTAGGTCTACCTCCTTAAATGAGTTATATAGAATGCAATATATATTTTTAGTAGTAATAGACTTTATCAATATAAAAAATGAAAACAACACGTTATATATTTTATGCGTTCGAAGCGCTTTTCTGAATTTATAAAGAGTGTCATGAATTGTATGAGTAACGAGCACATATACTATCAATACTATGCGCCTATACGCCTTCGGTTGCATGTTTGAACATATACAAATGAGCTTTTTATTCATGACCCAAATCTTGTATTATTTTCATATGACAAAGGAAAATGTATCTTAAGACCAATTTATATTTATATTTGTTATTCTCGTGGGATTTTGTCTATATGTGTTACATTTTAGTGTTATGTCGTTGTTCTCCTCTTATATTTAATGCGTTTCCCTCGGTTTTAGTTTGTTATCCCGATTTTGTTTTTTGTCCATGGATTTATGAGTTTTGAACAGCGGTATACTACTGTTGCCTTTATTTGGTCATTATAACTCGAAAATAAAAAAAAGTAATATAAATCTACAAAATAACATCATTTAGATGTTCTTAAGATATTAGTGTGCCGGACATAAGTATATATATAAAGGTTTTTTTATTGGCTTGAATGCATTTAATACTTTTACAATTTTGGGTGCAAACATAGCTCATATCATACACATCACACATCTTCCTTTGATCGAAAAAGTAATGTTTATTAAAACACAATGTAAATTTAGCGACCCTAGGAATTCATTGAAAATACACTATTTTAAAAATATTTTTCTGTATCGCATTAATCAAACTTAAATATAAATGTTTACTCATATTTTTTTATCCTAACTTGACTATTACTGACTGCTTCTTATTCATTTGTCAATTTTTACAAAATTTTATGGAAATTATCAATAAATGATCATGTCGAATGTACGTCAGTAAAACAGCAACCGAACCACAAAAATTACAATAAAAGACAAATACCGCTTTCATCAATGCACATACAGATGTTCAAGGAATATGTCAAGCTCTCAATGTCACAAGCATAATAAATAAATTAAACATAGGTTATAACAAATCAGCCAACAGCACATAATTCTGCACATAACTAAATATTAAAATATGAAATGAGACATTGACATACAAGCTTTATGACTTGGTAAAGGTTCATGAATGTGCTGCGGGGTAAAAGTTTTTTTTTTTTGTAGAAACCACCTACCTTTTCATATTGATCAATGTAAAAGCAATAGTTACATAAGATGAAATACTATTCAAGCAACATATTTTGTAACTACTAGTAATACAAACAAGCTTAAGAAACCATTTATAACGTTACAGATTTATGAGTATAACATTCGGGATTTCAACAACTTCAAAGTGCACAAGTTTAGCTTGGTCGACAGGGTATGCATCCCTTCCCATGCTTGTCCTGTTTAAATACTTCATTTGTTCGAAGATCTTGCCTGTTATTATTTGTATGTGTGTGTGCATCAGAGTTCACTTGGTCAGTTTTTAGGATGATAAGAATTTTAAATAGCAAAGACTTTGAAATGATACAAAGCAAAACGTATGTAATTCCGGGAAACAGATTTATGCATTAAAGTTGGAAAAACAACAAAGTACTCCTGAATATATTTATTTGAAATGAATAGAAACGATAATACTGTCTGTTTTTTTTTAATATTAAGGATGTTCTGATAGCACAGAGGCAATCTCTCCACTAACAGCCAACGAAATATATACAGTGACCCAATATGTATATCCAAATACAGAAATGACAACTTATCCAGAAAACAAAGATAGCACACCATCATGGACACCTGAAATTGCAACTAGGTTGTCTATTGGAACAGATTCAATTACCACTAACATCGAATACACAGAAAAACCCGTAAAGACATCTACGTCTACATTTTCAACTATTTCACCAACCACTGGCGACATCATAACGACAATCTATCCACCAAAAACAAAAACAATATTCACAGTGACCCCTTATGTACAACAAGATGCAGAACTAACAACGTATAAGGAAAACGCAGATAGCACACCATCAGTGACTCCTGAAATTACAGCTAGGTCTGATATTGGAACTGATTCATTAACCACTAACAACAATTCCACGGAAAAACCTGTAATGACATTCACGTCTACATTTTCAACTTTTTCACCGATCACAGGCAATATAATATCAGAAGTTGAAGGAAACGTGTCTTATTGCTCATGTACAAACTGTGTGTCCAAAAATCAGACCTTTAAGACAGAATCGGAACTAGAAAAAAGACTAGTAAATTTGAGGAATTTAATTTCAATAAACAAGAAAGACACGAACCTGTACAAAAGAACAAAACAATCCGCAAATGATCCTCGAAAATCTTCTAGATACCTTGGTGTAGGTGGCGTTATTGTCATGTCACTTCCGGTTATGTTTATTGTTAGTATGGATATTTTAAAGATTTTAAATGTTGCTGAGATAGCTAAAAGATTACAAACAATTTATTGCTAATTTCTTAGCAAATTTCGAAAATGGAAAATTTGGCAGCTATTGTTGAGCAGTGCATTGTTTGGAACAAATAAGTTGCCACACCTGGTAGTTTCTACAGGATGTATAAAGACATGTTCTCATATCAGTTATTTCACATACAGCGGTGAAGTCTAAAATAAAGCACTAATGGTATCGAGTTAACACAGTATCATGTTTGTCCTTTGTGATCTGCTGTTTGACCTTACACAGTTTATTTCTTCTGATGTCTTTTTTTTCTTCGAAAATGAAATAAGAATTCTTTTGTTAGTGCGTCTGAATCGGTTTTTGTTTTACTAAACTTCATCAGGAAAGGTCAAATTATTAATTAAAAGCAAAAGATATATAGATACATTGATTGCTTGATGATCTATATGAATTGTGATTTTTGGAATATCCCGATGATCACTTTTGCCTCAATTTCATGTGTTCTATGCTTGACTATCGATTGTTCAATTTTTTATTGACAAGACAGTTCACTGTGTCAAACTGAAAAATATGTATGTTATTTTTTTTAATATCTGGCCAATTTTTGCTACATACAATTTGAAATTATAAATGGAGGAAAGATATCAAGGGATTACTCAAAAACAATAAGTATAATAAAAACCAACAACACAATGGAAAATGTAATTCAAAGAGTAATTTGGCCTCAATACTCATATTTCAAGTGGTGTTGTAGTTTTTCTGCCGTTAAGTTTATTTCTTAATTGACCAACTTGTTAATTTTTCAACTACGTTTTAATTCTTTGATTTTCCTTGATTGACAAAATAGATTTATCAATAAAGTGTAACTGGAATTTAAACAAACAAGTTCTCATTTATTTTAAAATGTCAGTATACAGAAATATTATAAGGTATAGTTATTTCATATGTTGTCACAGATATTTAAAAAAAAACATATTGCATGTCATATGAGGCACTTAACAAGTCATACCATCCGAACAACCAAGAAAAAAAACTTAAAATCAATTTAAATTTCATTTTTTTAATGGTTTTTTTTTGAGTCGTTAAGAGATATTCTATGTATGATTCCAATGATAAAGTCATAGTGATGCATAATTATCCTAACATTTCGGTCTGAAGCATATTTCAGTTTTCTCTTTCAGATTTTTTCACACCATCTATATTCAAATTAAGTCTTTTTTTATTACAAGTTTTCGATTTTCAAGGATTTGCCCCCCCCCCCCCCGAACTTATATTGACAATAACAAAAAAATGTTTCACCGAAAATAGTTTGGTATATTTCAGTTTAATATATAAACACTTGTTTAAAACTTTTTGCACTATGAGTTTTTTATAGGCTCATCATCGTAGAATTTTGTAGAACTGCACCAGATGCACAATTCGACACTTAATGTCTTTACAGTCATGCTCACAGCCTAAATATTTGCAAATCTAAAGCCTAATATATACAACGTTAAAATTTAATATTCCAAACGAACCCAAAGGAGAGTCAACCTGGATGAAATTAGATTGCTGCATCTTCATAAACCATTCCGTAAACATGTCAATGTATAATTGTCTTTAGGTATTAACCAAGACAATTTGCTCTGACAATAACTCAATTTAGAGAATTAAATAAAATATACCCCACTAGTCACATAGAGACCATGCGCCAATTAAACAAATGTAAAAGAAAGACCGACATACCATTAATTGACAAAAGAAAAAAGACGATACCAAGCACAAAAAGTTAAACAAACAACTCATATAAACTTAAATTGAAAATAAACAGAGTTTATGTCAAAATACATCTTGTTCAGAAGTTGGTTCCATGTAATCATGAGAAAAAGGGACTTACTGATATACATAAATCCGGTAGTGTCTATATTACAATTTCTGCTGTTAAGCTCAGATTACGTTTCACGAAAAAGTTCAATCCAATCTTAATAAAGACAACAGTAGTATACCGCTGCTCAAAAGTCATAATCGATTGCGGGAAAACAAATCCGGGTTACAAACTATAACCGAGGGAAACACATCAACTATAAGAGGAAAACAAAGGAACAACAGGAACATAGAAGTGCAACAAAAACAAAACAAACGACAATGCAACATACATAGAAACAAACTGTTTGATAACAACTGCCATATTCCTGACTTGGTACAGGACATTTAAAAAAAATGGTGGATTGAACCTGTTTGTGTGGCTAGCCAAACCTCGCGCTTTATGGCAGTGATAAATATGCCGCTAAAATGACATTAAAGCTGTTGCTTAAATGTAAAGAATGTAAACCATACATAAACGATTTTTTTTATTTCATGTACAAAGAAGCTAAATGCAAAGTTGTTTGCACATTATTTAAGGCCGTACGGTGACATATAGGTGCTTTCAATCACGTTATTTTGGATAAGTTGGATAGTTACATCATTGGCAATCATACCACATCTCCTTATCTTTATCTTCAATAAAGAAAATACATATTATGGACGCAATTACATATCAAACATAATATTAAAGGTAAACGAAATAAATCACAAAATAACAAAAAAATCAATAATATCTATCGCTTTATACATTTTAGAAGTAAGATAGATTTATGGAAAATTAGATAAACTGACCAAGTGTCCATTTATAATTTTTATATTGGGCATTTTGGTGTCTTATAAAACACGAGAAGCAATATATTTTTTAAACTTCGTATCGTTTCTTTTTCTTTCAAAAAAAGAAAATCTATTGACTGTGTACACACAAAAAAACAAATTTTATTGTTTTGGCTTACTCTGCATTCCATCAACAATTATTCAAGAAACATTTACACTACTTTTAAGGAATGACTGTAATTATTGTTTTGTCTATGAAGAAACAACATAAAAAATGTGGTGCAAACTGAATAATATTTTTAAGTGTACACCACATTTTAAAATTACAGTCATTCCTTATAATTTAATTCTAAATTCCATTTTAAGCCGGAGTAAATCATGAAAAAACGTTGATGACGTCACGGTCACTAGACAAAATTATGTCTATGAGCTGATAGAAAAAACACTGTCAGCCAATCAGAAGACGCGTTACATCCAAAATTAAATTATTTCAGTATATATTCACTTATTTTGTTTTCAAACAGACTTTATCCTATGGAAAAAAGTTTTGAAAAGCTGGTCTTTGTGTTAAATTCAATACACTACTATCGTTCGAAATTAGTATTAATTGTTATGTCTTTCGACAATCTCCATTTATCAAAATTTGTTCTACTACAAGCGTTAAATACCGTATAATTATAGAAAAATAATACCGACAACAGGTAGTTGACGAAATGACCAGAACAAAATGGCCTCACAACAAATATCGAATAACTTGACCCTACCATAAACGGTGGCGTCATTTTGCTAATTTTCAGATATAACATTTTGCTAAAAAAACGTCAGAAATTCTTGCTTATTAGTTATATCCGTCGTGTTACACTTGTACAAATCGACGGATGAGCCATACTGAGAAATTTAAGATCATTTATTTGTATTCGTCGTTGTAATAATGTCCCTTGTGTACACATCAGGCATAAATGATTATTAAATTTAAAATCGTATGTCATATTTACATCTCATGTCCTTTCACATACTGATTAG
>CM034350.1:83328450-83357003 GCA_019925275.1 Mytilus edulis
GTAGATTTTGGCTTATATCTCTGAAACCAAAGCATTTAGAGCAAATCTGACATTGGTAAAATTGATTATCAGGTCAAGATCTATCTGCCCTGAAATTTTCAGATGAATCGGAGAACCTGTTGTTGGGTTGCTGCCATTAAATTGGTAATTTTAAGAAATGGTTATTACATTGAATATTATTATAGATAGAGATAAACTGTAAACCTCATAATGTTCAGCAAAGTATGATCTACAAATAAGTCAACATGACCAAAATGGTCAGTTGATCCCTTAAGGAGTTATTGCCCTTTATAGTAATTTTTTACCAATTTTTCGTAAATTTTTGTAATCTTCTACAAAAATCTTTTCCTCTGAAACTACTGGGCCAAATTTGATCAAACTAAGCCACAATCATTATTAGGGTATCTAGTATAAAAAATGTGTGCAGTGATCCGCCAAACCAACCAAGATTGCCGCCATGGATAAAAATAGAACATAGGGGTAAAATGTAGATTTTGGCTTATAACTTTGAAACCAAATCTGACAAGCAGTTAAATTGTTTATCAAGTTAATATCTATCTGCCCTGAAATTTTTAGATGAATTGGAAAACTGGTTGTTGGGTTGCTGTCCCCCAATTGGTAATTTTTAAAGAAATTTTGCCATTTTTGGTTATATCTTGAATACTATTATAGATAGAGATAAGCTGTAAACAACAATAATGTTCAGCTCTACAAGATCTACAAATAAGTCAACATGACCAAAATGGTCAGTGGACCCCTTAAGGAGTAATTGCCCTTTATAGTCAATTTTTAACAATGTTCATTAATTTTAGGTAAATTTTTGTAAATTTTTACAAAATATTTTCCTCTGTAACGAAAGGGCCAAGTTTATTATAGATAGAGAAAATTGTAAGCAGCAAGAATTTCAGTAAATAAAGATCTACAAACACATCACCATCACCAAAACACAATTTTGTCATGAATCCATCTGTGTAATTTGTTTAATATGCACATAGACCAAGGTGAGCGACACAGGCTCTTATGAGCCTCTAGTTAAGTAAGAACCTCATCATTGTTCACACTCTTCCTGACCACGGTTAACAATTAACAGAGCGTTTAATCCCACAATATACAGCCAAGGCTGTGTTATGTTTGACTTTAATCATTATTTGGTATGAACTTATCCAGCTATATAATTATATTATATATCCTAATTACTTTTTCCAGTGGTCACACAATGGTGGAAAAATGGAAGAGACTAATAATATAAACTTAATAGTAAAAATAATAAGAGTATTATTCATTACATTTATCTGTTTAATTGGCGCAAATGACAATTTTATGTTAGTGCAAATGAAATATGTATTGTTGCGCAAATGAAATATTTTTTGTGTCTGATGTAAATGAAATGCCAATTTTCCCAAATTGATGGTATTCTGTCTAATTTCTGTCTGCAGGGTAGACGATGACAATTTGCGACCTTCTGTTCATCTATGGTTTGTTTGTGTAAAAATATCGTTCTTTTTTGCGACCTCTCTTTTGCGAATTTACCATTTAGGAAAGTATAAAATGATCGACGAACACCAACAGATAGTAGATTGCTGTACTAACTTTAAACAAACTTACCTCAAATATTATCAACATCCTTCATTAGAATGCGTTTGCTGATTATTAAAACTGATTTCTAATTTAACAGTGTGACCCATCAGCTGTTAATCTTGAAGTACGAGGTGATTGGCTGAAACTTGTCTAGCCAGTGCATTTGCATTCTTTTAGAAATAAATTTCGATGCAATCGTCGAAAATCAATGTTAAATTTGGTAAAAATGCATAAGTATGTCTGCATTTTTTCATTTGTTTTTAAACTACGTTTGTCCCAATCTGTTTTCTTCTGAGCATCAAAAGAAAACAAAGATGTAGTAGAATTTCCATTGAGACAACATTATCCAATAAACCTAGTTGTAAGCACCTATAAGTCACCATATGACCTACTACTATGGACAAAACTCATTTCGTATAGGTCTTATGAGCTTTAAAATGCTCGAATTGACGAAGTGTTAGCAAAAGCAGAAAAATTACGGGTTAAATATTTACAATGCATACTTAGAAGCCCATCCATTGTCGTTTTGAGATTTAACACTCAAAACGATAATGGATGGGCTTCTAAGTATGCATATTTTGTGATATACGTAAAAAATCCACCCCAATTAAAAAAAAACACAAAAATGCATCTAAAGTTCACTAAACATACATTTGTACTTACGATGTAGAGTGCTTTAAAATAAATGATGTGTGGAATAAATTTTGATTTATTTTATTCTTTTTCTATTATATTGTTATCTGCGAGCTGATTTCTTTTCCTGTACGGGTATGCAAAATATGTTCTTTTATGTACTTTATCTTGTTCTCTGCTGAGACAGTTTTAAGAGGGGAGCTTGTGATTCATGTAGATCTTTGTGCCAATTTGTTTTTATTGTGTGCCTATCCCGGGTCGGCAGTCTACAAGTAGGCCACTGTTGTTGTTTGCCATATATTTTTTTTTTTATTTATTTGGATAGTATAGTGTTGATAACAAATCTATGATTCTGTTTCACGATAAAGGAGGAGCCTCGAGTCGTCTAAATATAGTTACTAATGAAATAACTAGCCAGTCAACGCCGAGATTGTGAGACAGAATCCCGCTCGTGCGCGTACACTCGACTCCAATCTTTATTGACTATGATTGTCACTTTCCCTGTAAAAGGTTGGTGATTTTCTCTTGGCACTCCGGCTTCCTCCAACAATAAACACTGGCAGCCACGAAATAGTAAAAAAAAAACGCTGCTTAAAAGTAGCGTCAAAACACAGACAATCAAGTATAAAATTGAGAATGGAAATGGGGAATGTTCCAGACCGTATGAGTATTTGGACCGTACGCGTACGGTCTAGACCGTATGCGTACTTTTTCAAAATACGCATACGGTCGGACCGTACGCGTACGGTCTGACTAAATATAGAAGTTGGTCAAGTTTATTAGATACAAATGTATGTAATATATCAACATAACTAATATATCAAATATATTTAAAAAGTTCAATAGTTATTAAAATAAAAACTTAATATTTTAACTATTTAAAGTAATCACTCTTGTTTGATCTGACAATCTCCTGTATTTAGCATGTCAGTAATTCATTAAATGCAGCCCAGTACGCGCATTGAAATTGAAGTTATCGGAAGATTTTTTTTAACTAAACATAATGTGGGAGGACAATTGTTTTAGAAAATTAAGGAACTTTACAAAAAAAATGCATATTCAAAAGGAACATGCATAAACAAAACATGTTAATGTAAAAAAAAATGACGTTCCTTGTGAAAGCAAGTGTCACCTTGAGCGAGAGTACCAAAATAGAATTCAAGGATATACAATTAAATAAATATTTAATTTCATTTGTTCACTTTACCCATCTAATTGTAATAATAACAATTTGTATAACTAAAACTAACGATTTTGATAAATGTTTGTTTAAATTTAACCCATATGATCCCCGAACATGTATGTCCAGCTGGACCGTACGCGTATACTCATACGGTCCGACCGTACGCGTATGGTCGGACCGTACGAGTATATGTATACGGTCCAAATACTCATATGGTCTGGAACACAAACAAAACAATAACCCGTAAAATATGTCGATGATGACATGTAAACTCAATAATTAAGTCGTATTCGGCGATGCATTTACACATGATAATAGTGACTCGGACAAAATGATTCAGAACCTTTAATAAATTAATATATGTATACAGGTTATCAAATACACCAAAGATTGTTGAACATATAACAAAAATTAAATAGGTATATATAAAAAATACCGAGTTCCGAGGAAAATTCAAAACGAAAAATCCCTTACATGTATCAAATGGCAAAATCAAAAGCTCAAACACATCAAACGACTGGATAACAACTGTCATATTCCTTGTACAGGCATTTTCTTATGTATTAAATGGTTGATTAAACCTGGTTTTATAGCTAGCTAAACCTGTCATATGCATGGCAGTTACATAAATTTCCATTATATTGACAATAATGTGGGAACAAAACAAACAAACATAGTAGACAAAAATGTCAACAACAGGGGTACAAGAGTCAACATTGTGCTTAAATCTTTAGCACTTTAAAAACTAACAAATAAGCCAACAAAGAAAACTTAAAGACATATAGACAAATCATATTAGCAAAATTGAGAACACGTCCACTCTGTGTATTTGTTATATTTATTTCTATTTGTATATATCTGATGAGTTGCGCCTTTTTCAACTGATTTTTATAGTTCGTTCTGATGTTGTACGGTTACACCACTGTCCAAGGTTAGGGGAGGGTTGGGACCCCGCTAACATGTATAAACCCGCCATATTCTGTATGTATGTGCCTGTCTCAGGTCAGGAGCCAATAAATCAGTGGTTGTCGTTGGTTGAGGTGCTACATATCTGTATTCGACATCCAATGCTTTTTCCAGATATTTACGCACGGAAGATAATTTCAAATAGTGATTTGAATGATGTTGACGGCAAGTTGCCACAACTACTTATATATTATAAATATTAAAGTACCAGTGGATATTATCAGGAATCTTTAAATCTGGGACCTTCAATTAGTATAGTGCCTTCAACCCTACAGATAATCAATACATGTTTTATATGGTTATTATTAAGAGCATGTCTATGAGAAAACCGTGCAAATGCCCAAAATCGTCCGGAAGCTAGTTTCGAAAAATAATGCTGTGCGACTTTTATCTGGAAGGATAACATGTAGGGACTCAGTGTATACCATCAAAAGTGAAAATATTTGATTCTATTTTTAGAAATAATCAATTCTAATTTTAGAACACATTCAAGCATTTGCACAAGCATTTTCTTATGAAAAAATGGTCATCTTTGAAATTATGTTTTTTGCCGATTTATTAGCAAATGTAGTAATTTTCTCTGATAGAATGCAAGTTTAACATGTTTTCAATTGTATTAACCGTTTTTTCCGTCAAATGTTACAAATTGGCACCATGCCAACTTTTGAAAAAGGATTGGTACACAAAGGTTGATGTTGCTTACTGTTTTTAAAAGTTTATAATTTGTAAAATAACACCTGAATTTAACGGAAGAGTATTAGCGCCACACATTTTGTTTATTTTATTTTTCTTCCTATCTTTGCGTTATAACGCAAACATTTGCGATATATAATTTTCTTCCTATCGTTGCGTTATAACGCAAAACATTTGCATTATAACGCAAACCTTTTGCGATATAACGCAAACCTTTGCGTTATAACGCAAACCTTTGCGTTAAACGCAAACATTTGTGATATAACGCAAACATTTGCGATATAACGCAAACCTTTGCGTTAAACGCAAACATTTGCGAGTTAACGCAAACCTTTGCGTTATAACGCAAACATTTGCGATATAACGCAAACCTTTGCGTTTAATGCAAACCTTTGCGAAATAACGCAAACCTTTGCGAAATAACGCAAACCTTTGCGTTTAACGCAAACCTTTTCCGTTATAACGCGTTATATAACGCAAACCTTTGCGAAATAACGCAAACATTTGTTTTATCTTATTTCTTATTTAATATTCAAAGGAAATGGCAGTTATAAATGGAGGAGGCTGTATATATTAAAATTTATCACCTTTGTAGTCATTGCAAAGTAAAAAGCTTGAATAATTAGAACATATCATTGACTAATAATGAGCAGAATAATATAAGAAGATGTGGTGTGAGTGCCAATAAGAAAACTCTCCATCTAAGTCACTATTCGTAAAAGTAAACCATCATAGGCCAAAGTGCGGTCTTCAACACGGAGCATTGGCTCACACCGAACAGCAAACTATAAAGGCCCCCATGTTACTACTAGTCTATATATTACAAAGAAAATTGAGTTAATTGAGGGTATACCGAAGAAAAAAAATCAATCCTGCTAATATAGCTATAACCGAATATAAATATACTTCCAAAGTAAGCTCTCGTTTAAGAACTGTGTAAAGTTGGTTAGATTCAAACAAGCTACCCTTTGGCAATACATGTATAGAATGAAGATGTTTTATTAATAAAATTATGTTCTCTGCATTCAAATTGCTACCCAAGCATCTTAAAAATACTTCACTATATTAAAATGAAAATTCAATGACTTTCTATCAAAGAATCTTTATCATATTCTGAGATTTAAAAAAACAACGATTTCTTGAATCAAAATAAAAAAAAAATGTTTCCTTATTAATAATTTTTTGAAGCAGAAAGATCATTTTGTCTATTTGACTTTGAAGTTGCACAATTGTATGACATTATTTTTTATCTTTCAATTTAAATATGCCTATATACTATACTATATCTATTTTCTTGATTAATTATATACTTTTGTGATGCACAAATCAGTCTTAATTTATGTATAATTGCAATTCAAGTATTCCATTATTCCTATGCATATTTATTATAATGATTTGGCCTTGTATGTATGTTTTTTTTTATCTACTAATAATTTAATTTATGATGTAACGCGTCTTCTGATTGGCTAACGTTATTTTGTTATCAACCCATAGACACAATCTAGTCATGTGACCGTGACGTCATCAACGTTTTTTCATGGTTTTACTGTTAAATAACCCGCTTCGCACGTTATTCAGTGTGCACCAAATTTTTTATGTTATTTCTTCATAGACAGAAGATTTATTACAGTCATTCCTTAAAGGGAAACTTTGCAAAAAAATCAAAAAATGATATTATGTCCATTCTGTATAAAAATGCTCAAATTTATAATTATTAAAGTTTTATTCCGCTAGATAAGAGATCACCATCGATTTTAAATTTTGAGTATCAGTTCTCTGCGTTCCGCCATTTTGTTATCGTGTACGAATAAAAATCACGATATGTCTATAAACCACAAAGAAACAAAACTACAGTAACCGATGTAGTCGTAATTACGTGTCGATATCTTGTCAATCGTACGGTTGTTTTATCTGACTAACTAACTTTAAATAATACGGAAAATGTTCTTATTTTTTTTTAATAACCATATAGTCTGTTTATTTTTAAACTGTTGATATTGGAATTAGTTAAAAAGTCAAAGTCATTAATAAGTGTTCCGTGAAAATTGTTTTCGAAAATGTAATTCGTTCATAATTCTTTAAAGTAATACACTTTATTAAAAAAATTAGGATCTTCGCTCCACTAATCACCCGCATGGCTAAAGATATTACTCCCAAAGGTATTATGAGGGGTGTAAGGTGACACGTCCAGGTATTCAAGCGATTTCCTATATGGCTTGCAAGTTCATGCCGGCCCGTTCATGCATCGTTTCACTTCTGTAGGTATTGATCAGTGTACACGGCCGATAACTTATAACTTTCCATTTTGAACTATCAGGTGCATGTATAATATACATCTCTGTCTTGCGTGTCCGAAAGTGATATAATATACTAGTCATATAAATTAAATATATACTCATTGTCAAAAGTGAAGGACAGATTGGAACATACCAGAAAGATTGATTTAAAAATGTACGCACTTGCCGACGATTCGTTTATACGACTGGATAGAAAGTTACGGAACTATAGCGCAATTTAAAATATATACATGTATACATTGAACATAAGAAAAAAACATATATTTTGAATAAATAGGGGTAAAAGTGTTGTAAATAGACTAGTCCACGTATGCCAACAGTATGTAATCATCGAATGTCAATAGACTATTGTATACCAGAAGAAGAAGAGAACCAATTTGATTTAAATACAGGTCGATGTATAACTTTTGCTTTGGTTCATTGAAGTTGTAGACATAGTAAAATCACAGATTTATATTTCAATAAGATTGTTCTCGAACAAAGGAAGGAATTCGTCATCACAATTGTTATATATGCCACTGGACGAACACTAATTATCCCGAAGGGATGTGAATATTTTGCTGGGAAACTTTTGAGTATCAAAGTTTCAAATTCAAATCAGTATTCAATAACAGAAAAAAGAATAAATTACTTGTCCGCTAAATAGGGGTATTCTTGTCAGATGAAAGACTTTTAGTTATATTTAAAAAATAGGGAAATATGACATTAAATTGGTTCTGTCTTTTTTTTAAACATCGTTAAAAAGATGTGTGTCTAGTGTGAACGCCACAAGAACCCTGTAATACTAGTACGAGAGTATAGCATGTAAACATTCCTTCTCAATAATATGGTGGTATTGGAAATCTTTTCATACAGATTGACAACTCATTGTCCGATATGCATGTAATATTTGCCACATGACGCCCATAGTTCTTTCTACCATCATCATCTTATTCTTTGATATTGCTGTCAACATCGATGGTTCACACCCAAACAAAATGGGAGTAATGGACCTTCAGAGCTTCTCCGTGTTATACACTTGTGAGATATATAGACGAAATCTCTGTATTGAAATGAATATACATCTCACAAACATGATTTTCAAATAACGATTTTGAGTAATCACCTTACAAACCAATATAAACGTACGGCAAGATATAACCATGAAGGAATTTAGTTTTTGTCAGACTCAAGAACTCATCACTATCATAAACGTATATATGCATACAATTTCAAATATCAAGAACAAGCGGTAGATGTCGATAGTCCGTTTTCTAACTGTTCAGAGTTAGACATGTCACTTGTTCATTCTTGAAAGCCGTCATATTCCCCGTCTAACGATGGGAACTGTTTCTGATTGTGTTGACTATAAATGCTTGTATGGTAATTCAGTCGTTTATCTGTACAAGCGGTTGCATTTCCTCTCCTTTCCCAACAAACAAACGAACGAAACGCTACTAGTCTGCTTTCTCTGGAGCTCATCCTCAATGGCTCTTATACGTCAGGAAACTTACATGTATACTAATAATGATTGTTTCAAGAACAACGATGTATGGACGACCTATTCCAAATTCGTCAATATCAGTTATGCATGACTAAAATATAACTTTTATTACAACTACTGTATGACTTATTTGGATTAATGACGGCTATCATGTTCAACATTGCACAAATATTATCATAGAATTAAAAAAAAAATCCTCAAAAATCCTTAAAAAAAATAATGCCTTAGCTTAGATAATTGGTATTTTTTCACAAAAAGTTCGTGTAAATGATTGTCAAATGAATTTAATTATGTAAGAATAAAATGTTAAAAAGAAACTAAAAAAAAATCATGTATGTTGTATTTTTTTGTCAATTAAAAACTTTAAAATTGCAACAGTTTTATTAGCATTTAAACACAGCCAGATTTGAATACAAGTTAAGAAATTCCGGTAAAGTCAATGATACCAAATAGATGTACAATGGTATATCAAATTGGGTAATATTACATTTAGTTTTTATTAAAGATTAAAACTACTATTTTTTACTTCATATTTGAATCTTTGCGCCAATTGCCGCTAACAAAAGTAATAAAAAATTGTTTCCTTTTATTTTTATACATTTTCGGATTTACGAATCTGAATTTTATTTTCAATTAATTTACACAATTTAATTATTGAATCTTTATTCTCATCGTGTATTAAATCTAAGTGTATTAACATCGTGACATCATACTCTTTCTAATCCTGTCTGTTTATCCTTTCCAAATAACAACATTTATACCTGTGTACGCTTGAACTCACACCTGCGGCTAAATAGCTACAAGGTAAACGAATTGACCTCAAGCCGAGAAATATACAGTGACCTTTACAAAATAATATACACACTCTGCTCACACATTAGTTTCATTGAAATGATTATCAAAACAATAACGGTAAATAGAACTCAAAATATTTTCAGTTCAATATCAGTAAAAATGTTCAATAAATATTTTATGAATAAAATCTCAACAATAATTAATTAAAATTATTCAAAAACATTTACTAGAGATAATTTTATAGGAGTTTAATTCAATCAATACAAAACGGTATATGCATATTCATTTTCGTTCATTATTATATTGTGGTTAATAACTACGACCATTCGTCAGCTGTGCGCTTTTAATTACGTATATTGTCGATAAGCTATAAGAGTTAAACAGATTTTATTTTTTCCCAGCATTCAATAAATGGGGCTAATACGTCACGACCCACTCGAGAATTCAACCAAAAAAGTTACAGATACTTGATTTTCGCCGTTATTAGAAGGAATATAAATTTAAAACTTTGCAAATGTGTTTTTTATGTTAAGATGAACATAATTAGATGATAAGTAAAAAATCGCGGAATTTCCCTTTAAGTAAATCACAACCGAAATGAATGACAGACGGACATTTATACAAAACTTAATGAATAATTGAAATCAAGATATTTGCGTTTTAACGCAAATGTTTACGTTAAATCGCAAATGTTTGCGGTATTTCGCAAAGGTTTGCGTTGTAACGCAAAGATAGGAAGAAAAATAATAAATAAATTGTGTGGCGCTAATACGCTTCAGTAGAATTTCTGTTGTACTTTTTATGTTTCATAAGGTTGATATCTTTAATGTCGGTAAGGTTTTGCTTTGCAAATAAGGTTTTAGTATTTTTTATGTATTTCGAAAAATCTAAAAAATTAACAAAAAAGGAAGAATTTCAGACAGAATATCCTTTTTATTTGCAGTACAACCAAACAATACTGACCAAAAGTAACTGCTGTATAGAAAGTAATTAAGGGGAAAATACTGCACATAAAATGTTAATTATTTAACATAAAAATTTAGCAATACAAGAGCAAAATATGTCTCTAATTTTTATTTAACACCATATGTTAAATTTTAATCCAATAAAATCTACACTATAGCACAGGCTAAAGAGGTCCTTATTTCATTCATTTGTTTAGTATTAATACAAATACAAATATCATTTTAATATTTCCCAATTTTAATATTTTTTTCTGTCTATAAAAAATGTTAAAGATAACCTCCATGGGGCCTCAGTTAAAATTGATTTACCTCCCCTGTATCTACTCTTTAATATTTACATTGGAGACACAAGCATGTAAATGGGATAACATCTTCTGCAGTTTCATTTCATTGTAACCTCCTTGATAATGTCACCATGCAGAAAGAGAATGGATTGAAATGTGAATGTGCATATATATTCCACATGTGGCTTATTCTTTGTTTATACACACCCAATGCCCTGCTTCATCCAGATACCAGTCTGACAAGCTAAAAAGGAGCAACGTCAACAGAGTTTTGGATGTGACTCCCCTTACACTGAACTTTCAAAAGGTCTTTTGATTCTTTAAAGAAGTTGGATATTTTCTGAAGACACTTCGTCATGTGATATTTATATATGACTGAGACACTGGGTCTATTCTTGTATTTTTTGGAGGTGACAAATTAGATAGTGGCAAGTCACCCGCACATTTAAACTTTGGAGTGTTGCTATACAGCCAAGCAGTGATATAAAAGCATTGCCATCATCATGCAAAGAGTATCACTACTAGTTGGATCAGGTCTACATTTTAAAAACCTAGCGTGTATAGTGTGGTAAAATATCTGTATGGATAAAAAAGAGGAAGGGAAAAAGGGGGGGGGGGGGGGGCGGGGTGTAAGGGGTTTGGGTTATACAAGGTAAATACAACAATTTCCTTAGAACTGTCAAAACCTCTATACTAACTCAACAATTGATGACTTTTACACATCTGATTAGGTCAGTTACAATGTATATGTCATTTTAGCTGTAAAAAAGTACAATTTAATTCTTGCGAATCTGCCATTTTAAGACAGCCACTTGAACTGGTGAGAGCAGAATTCTTTGAAAATTGACGATCACGCTGTACATGTAAATGATTTGAAGAACAAAGCAGTGGATCAATATTAACATAACAAATCTTTTAAATAAATTAAAAATTCACTGTCATGATCGGCTGGAAAATCACACTGAAGTGGGCAAACACAATACAAACATTTAGAGAACCATGGGGTATCGAGATTTACATGTGAATTTTATATTAGATACTGTAACTTGAAAACATTGCCTTTATAAAATAAAAAATAATAAAAAAATCCAAAAATGCCATATACCCAGAAATATTTGCTGAGTCTTACTAAAACTGACACCACATTCAACATTAACAACAATTAGGTCAACATGAAATCTACCAAACTTGAGTGACTGTGTCGATATCGGGTCCATTTGAATTTTTGCAGTAACGTTGTTTTTAATTTAATGATATTTTGCACTAATATATAAATATCCATATATTAAAGTTATTAATCATATGCAAGGTATAGATGAATTTATATACATGTGTGTACCCTGATATACATTTGGTCCATTTATTTATGAATTCTTCAGTGCATTTGTTAATTGTTATCAATATTTATGTATGACTTATCGAAATGACAGAATAATAATAGTGATAACATTTGTATCTTGTTTGTTACATACTATATCGTTTATATAATTACTTCTTGTACATGTTGTAGGAACGCAGAACCATTCCCAACCTTGCATATCAACAAAGGTTACTTCAGTCTGAACTCAGTAAGATTTGATCAAGAGCAAACTATGGAAGAAGATCCAGAAGATGTCAGACATACATTGTATATCTTAACCACTTAATCAGCGTTTTCATGTGCCAAATAGTGTTGACCCGTTAATGTCTTCGTAATCACCATTACAATAACAAGGAAAATCAGTTTGACTCTATTGAAAAAAAATTGGGCATTACAATGTGTTACATTTGAGAGTGAACATCAAGTCTTTGTACCAGATACAGCACCTTCAACTGTTTTGGCTTTTTACAATGAAGGCTTGGATGTGAAAACTTCAAAATCATCCTTACAATTTTCAATTAAAGTGAGAGACAATGATAGGATGAATGGTTCCACATATATATATCACAGATAAGAAGTCTGTTCTCAAATTATGTGAGAAAAACTCAAATACACAGTCTATTCAGCTTACAATTACTATGAAATAATTCAAATGGTTTTCCCGTTTGAATGGTTTTGTCTTATCGGGGCCTTTTATAGCTGACTATATGCGGTATGGGCTTTGTTCATTGTTGAAGGCCGTACGGTGACCTATAATTGTTAATGTTTGTGTCATTTTGGTCTTTTGTGGATAGTTGTCTCATTGGCAATCATACCACATCTTCTTTTTTATATTTACAATAGTAATTTTGGAGCCTTTCATAGCTTGTTGTTCGGTGTGAGCCAAGGCTCTGTGTTGAAGGTCGTACATTGACCTATAATGGTTTACTTTTATAAATTGTTATTTGGATGGAGAATTGTCTCATTGGAACTCACACCACATCTTCCTATATCTATGAAATGGTCAATTTTGCTTTGGCAACTCAAGAGAATTAACTGATAATCTTCAAAAATGTATGTAACCATTGATGTATACATACCCAGGATATTACTATTCACTATATTCTTTGATTATTGTAAAGAATCACTTGATAATATATAGTTTTTTTACAAACGTATTATGGTATACCTCTGTCTGTCTTTATGTCAATTCGTCTGTCCATCCGTCCTCAACATATCAGACAATAACTCAAAGGTGCTTTAAATATAATCAATTTGCATTAAACTTGGTGAATTGCTAATATTGTCTATTGAAATAAGCTTCCTTTTTGATTTTCATAAATTTTAGATTTTAATGTTTCTGGGTTTTGTGGTTTTATCTATAAAAAGAGGATTTTCAAGTTTTTGGATGAAAAATCAAAAAGGCTTTTAGCAGTTTTCATGAAACATTTATGAATTGTTTATATCTATTGATGTGAGCTCCCTTTAAATTTTCATAAATTTTAGATTTTAAGTTTCCAAGTTATGAGGATCATTCATTAACTAGAGGCTGCAAGGAGCCTGTGTCGCTTACCTGATGTTTTAATTCACAATTGATGCATTTAATAATGCAACTGTTACACTTTTGCTTTAGTTTCAGTGATATAAACAAAAAACTGCATTTTACCCCTATGTTCTATTTTTAGTCTGCAAATGTCGGGGCAGATAGGTCTTACCTAACCTGTTGAACATTTTTACCCATTGTCGATTGACCATTTTGGTCATGTTGACCTATTTGTAGATCTTTCTTTGCTGAACATTATTTGCTGTTTACAATTTATCTTTATGTATAATAATATTCAAGATAATAACCAAAAACTGTAAAATTGCCTTAAAATTACTAATTCAGGGCAGCATCCCAACAAAGGGTTGTCCGATTTGTTTTTTTAAAACAGTTAAGATTTTAGTTATATTAAAATGCTTCCACAGCCCACAAACTAAAGCATACAAGTAGTAAATAAATCTAAGTGCTCCTATATTGTTCAGTTGAATAAAAAAAAAAATTGTTGCAAATATATTACAATCATGCAGCATGCTAAAATGATATTCAGACCGGACCAACCAACCTAAATTATATTAAAGCACCAAACTTTATTTTCTTACCACTATACGCATACATGTCATTCTTTGTGCAGGTCCCTTTTTTTTTAGATTTTTTTGTAGACCAAATGATAATGTCTGGTAGGATTGATTTTTCGCAAAAATGCACGGTAGGTATTAATGGATATTTCGTAATTATAACAGTTTTTAACATTACTACCCATCTTATATTGAATACTATGTATGTTTTGATCAACAAAGAAGCTCAACTTCCTTGTGTTTAATAAATAAATCAGTGTTTGTTATTGTCTAGGTTTTTTCGAGAGCAACTGTGAATTCGTCCGGGGTTTTAGACAAATGGTCCGGGTTTTTTACAGAAAATTTGAAGGCATTATAGGCTTTAAAAATGACTTTTTTTCTTAGTTTATAACTGTAATTAAAGTCATAAGACACCTCAAATTAAAAAAAAATATGCATATGTTTTTTTATAACTAAATGGATAGTTTTCATTATACAACTTATGTACATATACTTTTTTCTGAGGAAAATTCTTTAATTTGTCCACATTTAGAAGAAGTTTACTTATTTTTAATTGCTTGCTTCCAGGAAGCAATTCGCCGACATATTTTCCGTATGCATAGTGACCCGAGCGTAACCCTCCTCGTAAAAATCCGGTGATCGCAATACGCATGGATCTGTCATTGAAATAAACAAATATCTGATTATACATGTTAAACACGTGCTCAATACCCATGCTTTTTGTGATTTGTTTACTATAAGGTGACAATCGGTAAAACTCGGCCTCAAAACACGGCATTTAATGAGCAGCCATATTTGTTAAATCATAACAAACAGAGAGAAAAAAAATTGACGATTATATGAATATATTTGCGAAAATAATGATAAAATCGTGCACAGAGGACTAAGTTTATGATATATACATGTATTGGTTCAAGAATTGGATAAACATTATTTTTCACCACTCACTCGTTTCATATGACTTTAAGTGAAGGACAATATCGTATATTCCCAATAAGTCATTAAAAACATATCAAAATGCATGAATCTTTTTCAATTTAATGCAAATATTCTGTTTGGAGAGCGTTATACAACTACTTTCCAGTGTTCATTTAGAAATAAGTTGATCCTTAACAAAACGGTGTCAAGAACATTATGCAGGGATCTCATATTCATTTTAACTTCATTTCATGCTACTTTTCATTTTACAGTTAATAATATTTCTTGTGGTGAACTCCGGAGATTAATAAAAGAAACCTATAAATAAAAAAACATACGTGTAGTTTACTCGGTAACCGTTGCATAGTTCGGAATAACAATTGTGACATGGTTATTAACTATATTAATGTCTATGGAGAATTCGGCCATTGTTAACCTTCCCCAAATGGCTGCCCATTATATGATGCATTGCTTGTTGAGCTGAAGCGAAGTTACCAACAAAGTACTAGTTCTGCAACTCTACATACCCTTCCTGTTTACTTTAAACATTAATCTTCACGTGTTGGGTTAAACACAGTTAAAGACTTGAAAACTTCGATACATTAGAATAAACTAATTTTACCTACTACGCCATTTGCCTTTCCCAAGTCAGAAGCCTGGAAATCCGCGGTTGATGATTTTGATAGTTTGTCAAAAATAAAAAAAATGTTTGTAAATTTAATGGGTTTTTTTTCGGTTTTTTGACCACTGTTTTAAATTTTATGTCTGTTTTCGTTTCTAAAGTCTGATTTTGATTTTTACGTCCTTCTCGGCTTTTTTTTAAAGTTTGTTAAATTTTGCACGAAAGTCATCTCCAATGTAGTTTTATTTCACCAATCATGTGGTTCTAATTTCTACGTCACACCTACAAAAGATCGATCATGACATCTTATATTGACGGAAATATTATAATAAACTTATTAAAGTTGCATTCTCCCTTCGGTGACATTTAAACTTTTAATATTGAAAACCAAATACCATAAAAAGAGAAGACAAAAGAGCCTGCGCCTTTAAAGGTCGTATTTCAAAAAATTTACTAAGTACATTTTACACACAACATACAGTATCAAGTGTCTTATCATCATAGATGCAGACACTCTTGCAAAACACAATCCATGAAGTCATTGTTTAACTTAAATTACAAGTTCAAATGTTTATAATGCTGTTCATATTGTTTTTCCGCCCTTTTATAAAAGTCAGAAATTTTGTAATAAAACACACGTATAATTCTTCCTAAAACATCCGCACAAATTATTTTCGATTCCAACGTACCAGTTAAGATCTATTTATGCGTTCAATTTTAAAAGTAAGATAGGTTTACTTTAGATGGATTCAAACTGAACTATAAGTTACTGTACCTCTTTTTGTGTTGTAGATGACTAGACCGAACGATTTAAGATCAGCGTTTTTATTGGGTTTCAATCGATCTAAAGTGCACCGCTCTAGTTTAAATCGATCAGAGTGTCCAAGTGTGAACGGGATCTACCCTTGACTCCATTATTCAGCTAACATTAATTTATCACTAAGTTCAACCATGAAGTTATCATATTTTATATGTAAATATTACTTTGAATGCATGGTTCACGGTGAAATAGGCACGTCCGTATATGGTGCGTGAATGTGTGTATAGTGACGATTGACGATTCTCTCTAATGTATCAAAGTAATTGAAAATTGTTTATTTTAATAAATTCGTTGAATACTGATGTTAATTTAAACCCATTAAACGTTAATATATTTGACATTTAATTTATTATGATTTTTGTAATTCAAAGATTCGTACTTAATCGTGCTGTATTATAAACGATTCAAGTTATTCACTGAGAGGGACCTTTAGGATAGTTGTGACATGGTTTGCTATTTTGTATAGCTTTTTTTTCAGTACAAAGTCTTTCTGGTGATACAATATCATCTTATATATCCGGAGTTTCATACCATCATAAAATACAAGGCATACAGAATACTACCAAATTCTTTATAATTGGCAAGTCAATAGAAGGAATAAAAAGAGTTCAAGGAGGGAAACGTAATGACATTAGAGCACCAATTACAGTGCAATTGTTATCAGATATGATAGGTTGTTTTAGATAAAGTATTTTTAATTTTAGTTTCTTGTGTATAATTCGGAATTTAGTATGACGTCTTTTATCACTGTACTAGTATACATATTTTTTAAGGGGCCAGCTGAAGGACGCTTACAGGTGCGGGAGTTTCTTGCTACATTGAAGACCCATTGGTGGCCTTCGGCTGTTGTCTACTCTATGGTCGGATTGTTGTCGCTTTGATACATTCCCAATTACCTTTCTCAATTTTAAGCATAAATATGAAGCTGCTTTATTATCAGCAGTTTTTTTCAGTTGCCTTCTTTGGTTTTCTACGGGTAGGGGAAATCACTACATCAAAAACGAAGTCTGTTAAAAATGGCTTCAACTTAACAATTTCGGATATTTTAGTCAAGAAAAAGTCTTGGAGCTAAGAGTAAGGTGGTCAAAAACTGACCAAAAGGGAAAGTCCGTTACTTTATTGATATATGAGAACAGAAAAAAACTACTGTCCGATACGACTCACTAACGAATACTTAAAGGTGGACCTACCTGTAACAAAACAGATGTGTGTATTCCATATAATGGTATGCCTTGAACTACATGTAGATACCAATTCAGCAGTATACTGGAAAAGGCTTCACATTTTCTTCATATTAGTAAAGGTCATTTTAGGTCACATAGTTTTTGAATTGACGGAGCCACGGAACTATGCAGACAGGGGGTTTCAGAGGACGTAATCGTGAAATTAGGCAGATGGAAATCGCATGCTTATTCTCGCTATATTAGGTTGCAACTTTTCTAGTTTCAAAAGGCCAACAAGTTTTCAAAGGTCCAAAAATTTTATGGATTGTTGGAAGTTCCCTTGTTCATTAGGATAATATCGAGGCGAAGAAATATGGTATGACCAACCTGGCATTTGAGTCCAACTGTGTTACAACATACTGGATTGAGCAACCTGGTTTACAGATTAAAGATTTGGACTCCCTACTGGATGCAAAAAGACATTTTTTACCTTCTCTTAATTTTATTATTATTCACTGTAAAGCTAATGATTTGACAGCCTTAGAATTGACAGGGAAGGGTTTAATTAAAAGGTAAAATGTACTATCCTACGTTACCAGGCTTTATCTAAAAGTGTTATTATAATATGGTTTGCAATGCTACAGCGCAGATACTGGCATTTTGCATCCTTTAATGCAGGTGCAATAATCGAACAGAAGAGAAAAAGAGTGAAATCAGTGGTCAAAAACTTTGTAATGGAAAGCTATTTCACATGAAAACATTAGTGCAAGTGAAATGTCATTATACAGAACAGATGGAACCGATTTATCACAAACTGGAAGAGGGGACGGGGGTTGAGTCTTTCCTACGCACAACAAAATCAACTTTTCCAATAATTCAATAATGAAAATTTTGTGGAGGTGAGACCCACGTCAAATTTGGTAGCTGACGGGCTTTCGTGTGGCGGTCCAGGGAGACTGGTAGAGATTGAGGGATTATTTCACTCGGCCCTTGCTCTAGGCCTGACAAGTTCTACAATTTGCAGGTTTTGAAAATGTGGTTAGTGGGAACGGTGGGATCTTTAGATGGATATATCTCGGACCTACTCCACCGTATCTTATAGAGGGAAGGCCTATATATGCCAACAGGTGGGGCACTAATAACTGAAGCATTGATAAAATAAGTGTGTCCACCTGTCACTCCCCATGGTAGGTGGTTGTGTAACCGTGTTTAACTCCCAGGGGTTTAATGACACTATGTTAACATAGGTCAGCTGATAGCCATTGTGTATAGGTAATTGGTAGTCACCCTGGAGCCTCAACAAAATATTTTAGAATACTCTGTAGCCTAAGTAATGCCACAAAGTAAAAATTTACAAAATGGATATTCTAGTCATGAAAATGTAAATACAATTGCAAGTTGTTGTAATAAAATGTATGTGTAATAAGAATGATAGTTGTAAAAGTTATAAATGAAAAACAAAGGATGGAATTTCTACACAAATGAGTATAATATACAAAACGTCTGTAGTATTTTAAATTTGGTACTTGTGAATTACAATTAACAACAGACAAAGAGAGACAACACTAAATCAATTTTTAATCACTTTGTCTCTGTTTTTTATCCCTATTTGTGACATGTTTACCTACTGTGTATGTTTGTTTTGTTCACGCAGCATTATCAATATTATTAAATTTGATGCGACTGGCGTACAAGTGAGAAGTTAGAGCTATAAAACCAGGTTCAATCCACCATTTTCTACATTTGATAATGCCTGTACCAAGTCAGGAATATGACAGTTGTTTTCCATTCATTTGATGTTTTTTGTCATTTGATTTTGCCATTTGGTTAGGGACTTTCCGATTGAATTTTCCTCGGAGTCCAGTATTTTTGTGATTTTTAGTTTTTTGGACACATTTCCCATTTCCGTTCTCAATTGTATTATATACTTTAAAATTATGAATTAGTACACATATACAAAAGGGGAAAACTGCAAGTTTGTTGTCTGGATTACGCTTCATGTTATGCATTAAAGGTACAAAATAAAATATTTTTGTATTTGATAATATAAAATTTATATACATTTTTCATTCTTTTATCTATCTTTTCAAACGGTAATGACGACAAAACAGGTGCTTGTTTAGATTTGATAATTTTACACTATAAGGTATTGGTGAAATTTGCATTCAGAATGCAGAACATTTTGTTTTGTCACAAGTGACCAGAATATTGTTTTCATCAAATTGTGGTTCAGGATATTTTTGAGAAAAAAAACATAACCCCCTTCCCTCTGGAAGTTAAATGGTCGTTCCCTAATGACTCAGCAAACTACAATCACTGAGAGGGATTTTGACCAGGGAATATAAAAAACCTAATCAAAGAATGTTCGCAGTTACTCAAAGCAAGCTACACGCAAGTATCAAACCTGTTTACATCAATATATGTTGATGATCATGACTGATATACTCTTGTCTTTTTAAACGTTCTCTTGTTTTACTTAAAACAATAAACGTATACTAGTAGTATGGTATGGAGAAGGAACTTACTCTCGTCTTTGATACGTTCTCTTGTTTTTCTTAGAACAATAAACGTATACGAGTAGTATGGTATGGAGAAGGAACTTACTCTTGTCTTTTGATACGTTCTCTTGTTTTACTTAGAACAATAAACGTAAACGAGTAAAATTGTATGGAGGAGGAACTTACTCTTGTTTATTGGTACGTTCTCGTGTTTAAGTAAGAACTGAAATTTCTGAAATACTTGTGACTGCGACTAACAAAAAGATCCCTGATGCGGCTTTTATGATTTTGTATTATGACGTCGTAAAGTTCTCAAATTTAAACGAGTACCTGTTTTTTTCGTAATTACCGCTTGAAAAGATAGATAAAAGAATGAAAATTGAAATGCGTAATAAAAGCGAAATCCAGTCACAAAACTTGCAATTGTTCCCCTTTGTATACTTTTATGTATAATATTCCATTTTTTCAAAAGTAATCATTCTCATTCTTATTTTTTTTTATATCGAATTACTACATGTACTAACTACAGGTACATGTAGTACACATACAACACTTTATAGTATATCGGGCTTAGAATTACTCCAGCTTTCTTTCATGTTTTATATTAGGTGTTATGATAAGGTAGATTTCACAGCAGAACTGTGGTTTTAACCTTACCATAGGCGCATCCAGGGGAGGGGGCTGGTTTCCCGCTCAACTGATTATTTGTTTGATTTAATATTAATATCGACTGATTTCTGAAGAACATATTTAATTTGGCAAACCAAAACTGTCTTTATTATCAAGCCCTTTTTTGGTAATATGTTTAATACTATTTACTTATATTGACCTTTTTTTTGGCGTATTAAAATAGGGTTTGTGGCGCAAATAAAAAAATTGTTTGTCGCAAATGAAATGCCAATTTGCGCAAAAGAAAAGCTGCAATTTTTTTTAACCTGTTTTACATTTGTAACTACAATGTCATTACTATCATACAGGTCGCTGACCACTTTTCCAGTCAATGAAAAAAATTGTGACTAATACAACATATAATTAAGTATTTTATAGCGGACTCTATAAAGCGTTAATCATGAAAGAAATTAAATGATCAATATATAACGGAACGTTTAGGATAAGTCTAAATTAACCTTAGCGTTTTAAGAATTTATATTAAAAAAAAAATTTCAATTACGTTCAAATTTGGTGAAATAGAAAAAACAATCGTCACTATATACTCATTCATACAAATTTAAACATGACTATTTACCGTGAACCATGACATTAACATTGAAATATAAGATATGATAACTTAATGGTTGAACTTAGTGGTAAATTAATGTTAGCTGAATTAATGTAGTCAAAATTTAACTATGAACTCAAATGTTAAACTACGAGTTGAGGCTTATGTAATCATAAACGAATTTAGAGTGTCCATTTGACAGAGCCCTATAGCGTTTCGGCGACCAAAATAAAACGATGTTATAACAAATAAGGAAAAATGTTTGTATTCATAAAAAAAATAGCATAACTATTTAAGCAACAACTTATTTCTCTTAAATCAATATCCGTATTTAACGAACAAGCGATTGCAATACAAAACAACAACCAAAACATGATATTTCCATTGTTTACTGTGTATGAGTTGTACTTATGTGGCACTGTTATTCCTGCTTCCCTCTGCCTAAAATACAATCGTTAAAAAAATCAACAATTTCATTATAGCTAAGTAGATGAAGGACAGGTTTTGAATTGAAAAAGTGAGATTTGTTTAATTTTAAAATACACATGAGGTTTGAAACTTTTCTACAATATAATTGTTTATATTATTTAGAGTATAATAAAATATGTTAGAAATTGCCATGAAGAAGAAGGACAATTTTAGAATACAAAAAAAATCCAACAAAATCCCGTTCAGAACCCTATAATATAACTTAACGTCACATTCTTTGCAATTGCTGAAATGTACTTAGTCTTTTTTTAAAACAAATCCTGTTCAGAACCCCATAATGTAAGTCCAATATTTTGCAATTACAGAAATGTACTTAGTTTATTTTTAAAAGCAAATCCCGTTCAGAACCCCATGATGTAAATCCCATTTTAGTTTTAAAAATACTTTTAAAAGTGTAGGCACTTTTTTTCTTCTCTCTTTTTATGGTATTTGGTTTCAATAAAAAGTTTAAATGCCAACGGAGGGAGAACGATTACTTTATAAAGTTCATTTTTAGGTGTCACACCACCAATTACTCCCTCCAATATTTAGAACGTATGTGAAAGTAGCCCTACTCTGACACAAAAGTGTGCTTTTGATGTCCTTGTTTACTTAAACTAACCAACACATTTGCAGAAATGAAACTTTTGGTGAAAGAGAAATATATCTAGACCATTTTGAGTCAAAATTTACTTGTCTATGAGTTTGCATTAAAAATTGAGGATTAATGCGCTCCCTAGTATACTAATTTAAGATTTACAGAAAACCAGGGGTTATTTTTGGAGTACCTCTGTTCGAAGGTCAGTTTTTTTTTGTTAGAAGGCTTTAAAGGTATAGTGAAAATTGACATGTAGAAAGCTGATACATGTACAATTCAGGATATACCTAGTTTCTATGAAGTTAAACTTAAGATAAAATATTTAGAAAGCTGTGAAAATTGCAAAATTTGGTTGAACAGATAGGGACTTTTAAGTGGTGGTATGACACCTATATCCTTGAACAATCTTGTTTAGGAATTAGAACTACATGATTAGTAAAATAAAACTATAAAGGAGATATCTATAATTAGTTTTTGATGTTTTATAAAATGAAAACTATTGGCAGCCTTTAGGGCAAAATTGAACAAAGTTATAAAAAAAGCCCAGAGTGACGTTAACATTAAAATGAGATTTTGGAAACAAAAACCAACATTTCATTTCGGGGAATTTTATAGCTGATTATGCGGTATGGGTTTTGCTAATTGTTGAAGCCCGTACGGTGACTAAATTTGTTTATATCTGTGTAATTTGGTCTCGTGTAGAGAGTTGTCTCATTTGAAATCATGCAACATCTTGTTTTTTATATAAAAATTTAAAACAGAGGTCAAAAAAGAAAAATACGTCAACAAGGACATCAGACATCAAATTCAAAAACATTTTTTTATTTTATTTTTGAAAACGCTATAAAAAAAAAATAACAACAAGTGGTATGATTGCAAATGAGACAACTATTCAATGAAATTCAAATGTAGTGGATGTGGGCAATTTTGGGCAACCGTAAGGCTTTCAGTAATTAAAAAGAAAAACATTACCGTTTAGTCGGCTTTAAAATGACCCCAACATGGAGTAAGAAGCAATTCAGTGCTTTTAACCAGTTTATAAACTACTATCAAGGAACTTATCGTCAATTTATTTCAAATAACATATGAAAACAGTTAGATTACCTATTTTTGGAGATAACAAAAATCATTGGATGATGTAGATGAATTACGTTCTTTTGGTGTTCTTTTTGATTCGGTTGACAGGTTTGTCTTTTCCACTCTTTATGCTTGACTTCAACACAATCTTATCAAACCCAAGTTTTCTTAACTAATTATATGGTCGTTTGATAAATCTGGTAGCAAATTTATTCCCTGCAATTCTTGTGAAGCCTTTGTTCTCGAATAAGAAATATGCTAGAAATACTTACTGGAGGTGTGTAATGCAAGCACTTAATTTTCTCCTTGAGAACAGTTTGTTTGTATTACTGTGGGCAACAGTTGTGCCCCTTGATTAGCAGACTTATTTATTTGCTGCTTTGAATTACAGTTTATGTCCAAACTCAGTAAAGAACCAACAAATTCTATTTAGTTTATAAATTTGATAACACTTACTATTATCTTGGTGATACTTTTATTACGTTAAATAATCAAGAATTCTCTAACTATACTGCAGAAATTTACTCAAAGGCATTTTCTTTTAATAAATCAAATACTTACAGAAATAATATTCCTTTTCTAGATTTAGAAAAATTCTAGATTGACAAAAAAATTACGACAAAGGGGATGAATTTTTCCTATTTTATTTACCCTTTTTAGACGTTGATGTTCCCTTTGCACCGTCTTACAGTGTTTTTATGACCTAACTAGTTCGCTATGCTTATGTTTGTAGTGACGTTATAGATTTCAATGAACGCTATCTATGTATTTCTTGTAAATTGTAAAGTCAGAGATTTCGTTATCACAAATTAGGTAAAACCTTTAGTGAATTCTTACGTAGATACAAAGATGTTGTCTGCATGTTTGTCTGTACCGGTAAAAAACCTATTTAAAACGAAATATCTTAAATTTTGCGTTTATGTTGTACACCAAGCCCGGGATTAATCTACGATACATGTAAATTTATCCATTCTTTTTTAAAAATAACACATTGACGACCTTCGATGTTGTTTGCTCCTTTGTCGGGTTTGACGCATGCCCCATTTCCATTTTTATTTCTATTTTAATAAAGTTTAACTTATTCTAAAAGGAATTACATAGTATGCAACACTGTCATTAAATCTTTCAATATTGTTTTTTTTTTGTGTATTAATATTGAACCAGTTATTAGTAAATAGAACCATACTAGATATTATACATATATACCCTCACGGTACTACAAACTGTCGATACCTATAATAGTTTAAAATTGCAAAAGGTCGTGTTTTTAGTGACGTCTGTACACTAAATCCATTGGATGTTGAATGTGTACTGATTGACATTTTAGTCCTAGATCAATGATTTTTTTATTAGTTCTTATTGGCTTTAACTAACTGTAAGTATCTATGGACACTCTCAGATCTGTACTAAGTGTCGTTTTGTTTTTGGAACAATAAGTAACCGGCCATTCTGTGTTTTTGTTAGATTTGCTAATGTTTTTCTATGTGTATCCATCTGGTGTATCCCTCTGGTGCATCCATCTGATAACTTAGGCATTTTCGACTGAGTTTTATAGTTTGTTCTTATGTTTAGCTGACACACCATATTCAAGGTTAAGGATACGTTCTAGAATGATGCCAGATCTATCAGATCTCCATGTTCGTTGTCAATAACATAATATAACATTAATGCTGTGGTGTAGTGTAGTACTGGACTACTAACACAAAGGTTCCTGCTTCGGTCCCCGTTCCGGTGAGTAAATTTCAGGGACTGAATTTTCGGCTCTCCCTCGACACGTTTTGCGAGTATGGTCTTGAGAAACGATAATAGTCGTCGGAAGGAGACGATAAATGGCTGACTCATGTTAGGAGAGAGTCATATCTCTTGCACGTCAAAGGGTGAAAGGAAAACAAGTCAACAAGACACTATACAGAAAACTAGACATTTAACAAGAACTCCTCAACCCCCTGAAACATGGACAGGAGGTTTTATGAAAAGGTGAACGATATCTGCTCAACCAGAAACACCTGTCGTGTTATGCAACATGACCAAATTGATTTTCTTCCTTTATACAGACTTTAATCGTTGTATATGTTGCTATTTTTTTTTATTTTCAGACTTTTTCTACTAATATTTTACAATACCGTCATTTCCAATTATATTGCGTTTGTCATATGTGTGTTATAGTTTTCAAACTCATTTATCGTTCCGTTTCCGTTTAACTAGATGCAGATAGTACAAAGTACACTGAATGGAACGTGTCAACACGCAGCCTGTGTGACGTATGCCCCTTTTGCAGCCATATATATTCGAAAAGGTATCTTCTTTTACAGATAGAGCGTATAAAGATAATTTGATTTAGATACTGACAACTTAGATAAGAACCATTATCACTATTTAAAAAAATTGTCCTTTGGTTTTGCTGACTGATAGTTTCCTAACTCATCGGAGTCGAGTGGTATGAAAAATTATCAATGAAAGTAACAACGTCGTCATAGGTACAATAGCGATAAATTATCATGGGTCATCTCAACTCAATTGCTTTTCTCACTCTCAAAATTGGCATGGGGGGAAATGGCTATAAGACACCGGTTCGAGCGCGAAAATCAATCTCGTTTAGATGATCAACGATAATTTATTAAAAAAATAGATCATCAGAATACTTGTAATAGCACAGTCATATCCCGATACATGGATAAATGATTAACTTTTCTTTTACTCGGTTGTTACTTTCGCGTAGGTATCTAGAATTATTTATCTGTATAAATTAACATGCAAATCTACCTACGCTCAAACTCTAATGTTATGTTTTGTATTGACGATAAATTAAATAACAGTATTTTTCGTAAATAGATTTTTTATGGTTATATTAGGAACTTCTCGTAAATGGACGCAATTAAACAAGCCATCCATGTTGATTTCACATATATATATCTTTA
The DNA here is from genome assembly GCA_019925275.1 of Mytilus edulis. NCBI lineage: Eukaryota > Metazoa > Mollusca > Bivalvia > Mytilida > Mytilidae > Mytilus > Mytilus edulis. Next base: position 83,355,086 of record CM034350.1, read on the forward strand.
TACGTTGATGATCAATTTACATCTTTAAAATTGAAAATGACTGATGAAATAATGACAGCATAATGAAAAAAGTTTTAAAATTGGTCATGCAATTCATAAAGCTTTTTAAGTAATTTTGTGATTTGGAGCCTACTATTTGTTTCATTCATGTATGCATACTTTTGGCAATAGGTCTATTTTGTAAGGATCAAAATGGGTTGTTAAAGAAATGTATGACTTTTTTGTGTTTTTTGTTTTGTTTTCATGTTTTAATAATTACATCAGATGTATGTTTCATTATAATACGTTATTCTGATTGGCTAACTAGCAATCTCATGATATTCCTTAATCAATTGCATTACACAATGCAACTTTTCATTCATCATGACACGAGGTCCCACAATAAAGTGCACAACTAAATGAAATAAAAACTTGATAAAAGGCGTGTTTTCATGATCCTATAGGTAAAAATGTAATTATAAGTATTGAATGCTTTTTTTTTGTAACTTTATAGGGTTGTAAAAGCGTTGACCGTGCGCACATTTTTGTCTGCGTTTCATACAAAATGTACTTCGGTCAACCCCTTTTACCCCCCCAAAAAATTTACAAAAAAGAGCATTCAATTCTTAAATAAATTATAATAAACGCATGCTCGTTCTCAAATGTAATGAAGAACTTGATAAAGGCGACTATAATATACCGCTGTTCGAAATTCTTATATACCTATATGGAGTTATTTTCTTTCAGAACGACAGGTCATTCTTTTTCAGAATCAACCTGGACGATACCATGTTTCAATGATATATGCTCCAAGGCATAAAATAATGACCTGTGTGAGGTCATTATTGTCCTTGATAAACATGCAATCTATGATTTACTTCAAAACTTTATTCGTCTAATAGTTTTTTGTTGCCGATTTGGAAATTTATTTTTTAAAGTTCAATCGATGATAGGTGTAAAAGAAACCGTCATTGTAGTCCCGCATTTTAATTTTACAAACAAACAAGAATGTGTCCATAGTACACAGATGCCCCACTCGCATTATCATTTTCTATGTTCAGTGGACCATGAAATTGGGGTCATAACTCTAATTTGGCAATTAAATTAGAAAGATCATATCATAGGGAACATGTGTACTAAGTTTGAAGTTGATTGGACTTCAACTTCATCAAAAACTACCTTGACCAAAAACTTTAACCTGAAACTTTAACTATTATTTTCTATGTTCAGTGGACCGTGAAATTGGGGTCAAAAGTCTAATTTGGCAATTAAATTAGGATGATCATATCATAGGGAACATGTGTACTTAGTTTGAAGTTAATTGGATTTCAACTTCATCAAAAACTACCTTGACCAAAAACTTTAACCTGAAACTTGCACTATTATTTTCTATGTTCAGTGGATCGTGAAATTGGGGTCAAAAGTCTAATTTGGCAATTAAATTAGAAAGATCATATCATAGGGAACATGTGTACTAAGTTTGAAGGTAATTGGACTTCAACTTCATCAAAAACTACCTTGACCAAAAACTTTAACCTGAAACTTGCACTATTATTTTCTATGTTCAGTGGACCATGAAATTGGGGTCAAAAGTCTAATTTGGCAATTAAATTAGAAAGATCATATCATAGCAAACATGTGTACTAAGTTTGAAGTTGATAGGACTTCAACTTCATCAAAAACTACCTTGACCAAAAACTTTAACCTGAAACTTGCACTATTATTTTCTATGTTCAGTGGACTATGAAATTGGGGTCAAAGTCTAATTTGGCAATTAAATTAGAAAGATCATATCATATGAAACATGTGTACTAAGTTTGAAGTTGATTGGACTTCAATTTCATCAAAATCGACCTTGACCATCAACTTTAACCTGAAACTTGCACTATTATTTTCTATGTTCAGTGGACCATGAAATTGGGGTCAAAAGTCTAATTTG
>CM034350.1:83357103-83518764 GCA_019925275.1 Mytilus edulis
AATACTGGCGTGTGAAGTTACCATTTGCTTATGTCATTACTATTTGTAATACTTTGCAAACATTATAAGTGTAGTTCATTGTTTAACTTTACCACGACCCGTTAGTATATAGGATATTAATTTTAATACGAAAATGGTGTTTTCTTTGTTCAATAATTGCAAAATACCTACTATGCTCTGCAATATCACTATTCGAATGCTTATCTGGGTCATTTTTAAACATTTTGCTTTATTGGACAACACAATTTGTCTACAATGATGTTATTTGCAAAAAACGACTAAAACATCTTTAGAGTTACGTCCCTGCTAAACTGAAGTCTTCAGGTTTCAGCTGTAGAGGTCCCAGTGAAGACATATTTTTTTAATTCTTCACGCACACACGTGCACAGTTAATGAACAAAGTTCACAAAATGAAACATAGAATGCACTCTGAAGTATATCTTAACATTTACTCGTGACTGATGCTGAACTTCATACAAACATACGTTGAAGTCATAGGTAAAAAAAAGGGCCTTAGCATCATGTTTGACAGTAACAAAAAAGTGTATACGGTATACGTCAATGAGACAACTATGGACCGAGCAAAATAGCTAATTTTATTAATAAAAGACTTTTATGTACAAGTTGGACAGTAAGACGGAAAATAAGTGTTACGTCAATTTACCGCAACCCATCATCAAAAATATCCAAAGAAATTCAATATGCACGTTTAACAGCAAAGTAAAAAAACAAGAGTGCGGTTATGCACAGAAATATATATATATCTATATATAAAAAAATGTATATTTTTGTATATGCAATGAGTTACTAGTGGTTACGTTTTCGAAATTAAAATTAAAGTAAAGTTAAGTTAAGTTACATTGAATATAGTACATATTTTTTTATTTATTTTTACCTCCGGCAGTGAGGCGAGAACATGGGATCTTTTAGCTGTCAGTCGCGCATCTTACCGCTGAGCCACAGAATCAATTGCTGAAAATGTGTATTGTTAAGTATATAGCTCTACTCTATTGCGTAGCTCTACTCTACGGCCAGGAAAGAGAAAAAAAAAACTATTTCCCCACTTCCAGCTTCTTTTTTTCAAATAAATTTTAACATGATTGATTTATTTTTAATTTGAAACAAAGATAGAAGATATTAGTTTATTGTCTGTTAATTTTCCTGAACAACGGATGATAGACGGTTGCTTTATCTTTTTTTTTCTTCTCAATAATGTATTTCAATACTTTCGAACAATTTGGTTGCTAGTTTTTTTGGTCTTGAATGAATGAATAATTGAATTAAATTCGCAGATACATGTTCCAATTACATGTATTGTTTAAATAATGTTGGTTTGTTGATGTAATACCTGTTATCTGTGATAGTGTTGTAATATTTGCCGCTGGACATGGATCATGTTTAACAATCCAAATGACTATTTATGTTAAAAATTGGTAGGATTGATATAGCCAATAACCTTTAAACAAGGGCGAAGACTATTTACCAAATGACAAGGCGAAGAAGGGATTATAGCAACTGAAGGAGATTTGGTGGGACTTGCGGTTGGAATACAAATACTGGCGTGTGAAGTTACCATTTGCTTATGTCATTACTATTTGTAATACTTTGCAAAGGTTATAAGTGTAGTTCATTGTTTAACTTTACCACGACCCGTTAGTATATAGGATATTAATTTTATACGAAAATGGTGTTTTCTTTGTTCAATAATTGCAAAATACCTACTATGCTCTGCAATATCACTATTCGAATGCTTATCTGGGTCATTTTAAAACATTTTGCTTTATTGGACAACACAATTTGTCTACAATGATGTTATTTGCAAAAAAACGACTAAAACATCTTTAGAGTTACGTCCCTGCTAAACTGAAGTCTTCAGGTTTCAGCTGTAGAGGTCCCAGTGAAGACATATTTTTTTAATTCTTCACGCACACACGTGCACATTTAATGAACAAAGTTTGCAAAATGAAACATAGAATGCACTCTGAAGTATATCTTAACATTTACTCGTGCCTGATGCTGAACTGCATACAAACATACGTTGAAGTCATAGGTAAAAAAAAAGGGCCTTAGCATCATGTTTGACAGTAACAAAAAAGTGTATACGGTTTACGTCAATGAGACAACTATGGACCGAGCAAAATAGCTAAAAGACTTTTATGTACAAGTTGGACAGTAAGACGGAAAATAAGTGTTACGTCAATTTACCGCAACCCATCATCAAAAATATCCAAAGAAATTCAATATGCACGTTTAACAGCAAAGTAAAAAAAACAAGAGTGCGGTTATGCACAGAAATATATATATATCTATATATATAAAAATGTATATTTTTGTATATGCAATGAGTTACTAGTGGTTACGTTTTCGAAATTAAAATTAAAGTAAAGTTAAGTTAAGTTACATTGAATATAGTACATATTTATTTATTTATTTTTACCTCCGGCAGTGAGGCGAGAACATGGGATCTTTTAGCTGTCAGTCGCGCATCTTACCGCTGAGCCACAGAATCAATTGCTGAAAATGTGTATTCTTAAGTATATAGCTCTACTCTATTGCGTAGCTCTACTCTACGGCCAGGAAAGAGAAAAAAAAAAAACTATTTCCCCACTTCCAGCTTCTTTTTTTCAAATAAATTTTAACATGATTGATTTATTTTTAATTTGAAACAAAGATAGAAGATATTAGTTTATTGTCTGTTAATTTTCCTGAACCACGGATGATAGACGGTTGCTTTATCTTTTTTTTTCTTCTCAATAATGTATTGCAATACTTTCGAACAATTTGGTTGCTAGTTTTTTTGGTCTTGAATGAATGAATAATTGAATTAAATTCGCAGATACATGTTCCAATTACATGTATTGTTTAAATAATGTTGGTTTGTTGATGTAATACCTGTTATCTGTGATAGTGTTGTAATATTTGCCGCTGGACATGGATCATGTTTAACAATCCAAATGACTATTTATGTTAAAAATTGGTAGGATTGATATAGCCAATAACCTTTAAACAAGGGGGAATAGATATAGGAAGATGTGGTGTGAGTGCCAATGAGACAACTCTCTTTACCAAATGACAAGGCGAAGAAGGGATTATAGCAACTGAAGGAGATTTGGTGGGACTTGCGGTTGGAATACAAATACTGGCGTGTGAAGTTACCATTTGCTTATGTCATTACTATTTGTAATACTTTGCAAAGGTTATAAGTGTAGTTCATTGTTTAACTTTACCACGACCCGTTAGTATATAGGATATTAATTCTTATACGAAAATGGTGTTTTCTTTGTTCAATAATTGCAAAATACCTACTATGCTCTGCAATATCACTATTCGAATGCTTATCTGGGTCATTTTAAAACATTTTGCTTTATTGGACAACACAATTTGTCTACAATGATGTTATTTGCAAAAAAACGACTAAAACATCTTTAGAGTTACGTCCCTGCTAAACTGAAGTCTTCAGGTTTCAGCTGTATAGGTCCCAGTGAAGACATATTTTTTTAATTCTTCACGCACACACGTGCACAGTTAATGAACAAAGTTTGCAAAATGAAACATAGAATGCACTCTGAAGTATATCTTAACATTTACTCGTGCCTGATGCTGAACTGCATACAAACATACGTTGAAGTCATAGGTAAAAAAAAGGGCCTTAGCATCATGTTTGACAGTAACAAAAAAGTGTATACGGTTTACGTCAATGAGACAACTATGGACCGAGCAAAATAGCTAAAAGACTTTTATGTACAAGTTGGACAGTAAGACGGAAAATAAGTGTTACGTCAATTTACCGCAACCCATCATCAAAAATATCCAAAGAAATTCAATATGCACGTTTAACAGCAAAGTAAAAAAAACAAGAGTGCGGTTATGCACAGAAATATATATATATCTATATATATAAAAATGTATATTTTTGTATATGCAATGAGTTACTAGTGGTTACGTTTTCGAAATTAAAATTAAAGTAAAGTTAAGTTAAGTTACATTGAATATAGTACATATTTATTTATTTATTTTTACCTCCGGCAGTGAGGCGAGAACATGGGATCTTTTAGCTGTCAGTCGCGCATCTTACCGCTGAGCCACAGAATCAATTGCTGAAAATGTGTATTCTTAAGTATATAGCTCTACTCTATTGCGTAGCTCTACTCTACGGCCAGGAAAGAGAAAAAAAAACTATTTCCCCACTTCCAGCTTCTTTTTTTCAAATAAATTTTAACATGATTGATTTATTTTTAATTTGAAACAAAGATAGAAGATATTAGTTTATTGTCTGTTAATTTTCCTGAACCACGGATGATAGACGGTTGCTTTATCTTTTTTTTTCTTCTCAATAATGTATTGCAATACTTTCGAACAATTTGGTTGCTAGTTTTTTTGGTCTTGAATGAATGAATAATTGAATTAAATTCGCAGATACATGTTCCAATTACATGTATTGTTTAAAAAATGTTGGTTTGTTGATGTAATACCTGTTATCTGTGATAGTGTTGTAATATTTGCCGCTGGACATGGATCATGTTTAACAATCCAAATGACTATTTATGTTAAAAATTGGTGGGATTGATATAGCCAATAACCTTTAAACAAGGGGGAAGACTATTTACCAAATGACAAGGCGAAGAAGGGATTATAGCAACTGAAGGAGATTTGGTGGGACTTGCGGTTGGAATACAAATACTGGCGTGTGAAGTTACCATTTGCTTATGTCATTACTATTTGTAATACTTTTTTTTTTTTATCTTTATTCAATTCTTCAACATATATATACAACAGATATATTACATATTACACAAAATTATCACAAAGCAATGTTTTAAGTATAATCACATATATATAATCAGCACAATAATTAGAAATTAAATGTTATGACACCTTCGGTTTCTTGTACCAGAATATTATTTTTTTAAAAGTGTTTCTCAAAAACATTTCTCATACATTTTGCATCACACAAATATTCATACAGGTAAGTTATATAATGTTTTACAGTGTATTTAAATAGTCTAATAAGATCAACATTACTGTTTAAATTTTTAAGTAAATTCCTTCTTCTGAAGATACAATATCTCGCTACAGATAACATGAAATTGACAAAACTTACATTTACGCCTTTGATAGATCCAAATAAACCAAACATAAATACCTCTTCATACACTAAATTATCAATTTTGTCAGAATCAACATTATCAAATAAAACTGACAACTTCTGTTGCATAAACAGATGAAATTCTACTAATTCAGAACATAATAGAAATAAATGAGTGATATTTTCTACTTCCTTTTCACATACATCACATACATTGTAATTTATAAGTTTCATAGTCATAAGTTTAGAATTTGTGAAAATACAATAATGTGCTATTTTGAAATCTAGATCCATTAAAATAGATGGTTTCCAATAGAAATTAACGTTTTTCCATACTTTACAAAGATCATTCTCTTCAATCTCAAAAACTTCTGTCCACTTTTTATAGCAAATAGGATGCTGACATAGTTTACTAGTAAGTAACAAATACAGTTCTTTTGTCGAACACATAGAAAACTCTGACAATTTATCTTTGAAAATGACATTAATATTTATAGAGCGAGAAACATTTCTCCTATGAATATTTTTATGAATAATTTCTGTCCATTCTTTAGGCAATACAACTTTTAAAGTATTATATCTTTTTACAATACTGTTAATATCACAATGATAAGTTACATTTTGTATCATCTCAACTATAGCCATTTCTGGTAAAAAACCCTCTATAACTTCATAACATATATCTTTTACTTGAACAATTCCAGCATTTATAAAATCATACCATATAACAGTTTTTCCATCGAACAACACATTTGGATTACAAAATAAGGGTTGATCATATACATTTTCAGTGCTAAGATCAAATTGAATATCATCTCTTAAGAGATCAAAACCTTTAAACATTTCTTTGTAAACATTAGGAATACACTTCAAGTTTTCTGGTAAAGAAATGAATAATATTTCTTCTGATAAGTTCATATTTAAAATTTTTGAAATAAAATATTTAAATGTAGACTTCCATAGCACTTTATAATTCTTGTCTAAAAACCTGGCTAAAAATTTTAATCTAAATGCATACATCTTTGATTCAATATCAGGTAACTGTAAACCTCCATTACACTTTTGATCAATGATGGTGTTATATTTTACTAAGTGTGCACCATTATTCCACACAAAACTAACACATGCAGTTTTAATATCTCGTAAAACTTGATCTGGCATCGATGTTACAAACAAAGAATACCATAATCTAATCTTGACATAAATAATGAGGAAATAACATTCACTCTACCCTGTATTGTCAATTGCCTCTGCATCCACATATTCAATAAGGACTTAATTTTACTAACTTTGCCACTCCAATTTAAATGATCACAAACAGTTTTGTCTTTGCCAACATACACTCCTAACAATAAAATATAGTTTTCGCAAACTTGTAAATTATATTTGTTTTTTTCATTATCAGCTATTCTACCTTTGCCAATTGGCAATATCTCTGATTTTTGTCTATTTATTTTGGCGCCTGAACTGGCTTCATACATTTCAAAAACTTTAAAAATTTCATCAATAGAACTTTTGTCAGACACAGTTAAAGTAGTGTCGTCTGCGTGCTGAAAAATAAGAGCTTCATCAGTGGTATTTGGAATTTTAATACCAGATATATTGACATTTTTCCTTATATTACATTGTAAAGTTTCAGCTGCTAAAACATATAGAAGGGCACTTATTGGACACCCTTGTCTTATCCCATTATCAACACAAAAATAGGGTGTCAAAAATCCATTGCATTTTACACAGCTATTAATTCTTGTATAGAAAATCTCTATCCACTTGATAAATACATCACCAAACCCAAATTTCTTTAAGGTTTTAAAAATAAACTCATGACTTTCTCTGTCAAAAGCTTTCTCTTGGTCAATTTTAACAATATAGCCTTCAAGTTCATCATTTTCAACTAAAGTAATTATATCTCTTACATTAGCAATATTATTACTAATATCTCTACCAATAATACAGCAAGTTTGGTTTTCTGATATAATAGTTGGTAATACCTTTTTAAATCTATTTGCCATTATTCTGGCCAATATTTTATAGTCAACTTGTAACAAAGATATTGGTCTATAATTTTTCAAAATTCTTCTATCACCTTTTTTCTTATAAATCAAGCTTAAAACTCCTGCTCTCATAGACCTTGACAAAATATTTTCATCATAAATACTATTATAAACATGACATAATATATTTCTTAAACAATCATAAAATTTACAGTAAAACTCTGTTGTAAGCCCATCTGTACCAGGACTTTTGTTTTTTGACATAGCCATCAAAGCTTCAGTAATTTCATCATATAATATTTCTGCGTCACACATATCTTTATCATTTTCATTTATTTTTACATCAATAGAACTAATGAATTCTTCCATTTTCACATTATCTACATTAACACAAGAATATAAATTTTTATAAAAAGAATATTCAATATCTAGTATACCATCAGTATCACCAATGACATCACCTTTGTCATTTATAAGCTCTTTTACAGCATTATTTTCTTGCTTGTATTTTTCTAAATTTAAAAAAAATTTAGTATTCTTATCACTTTCAGAAGCCCATGTTGCTTTGGATCGTAGAACTGCTCCTTTGCATTTTTCTAACTCATAATTATTTAACTCAAGCTTTAAGTTTTCTAATTTCGTTACATCTATCGCAATACCGTCTGCTTGCATGGCACATATCCTTTGGATTTTATTTTGCAATTTAAAAAAATCTTTCTTTTTTTCTTTTGCTAAATTAACTGAAAAAACTTGTGAGAACTTTTTGATTCTAAACTTAAGATTATCCCACCATACAAGAGGTTCTACAGTATACAATGAACTTTGAACAGCTTCATTAATTATATTTCTTACTTTTTGAACATATTCATCATTATGTAATAAGGTGTTATTTAAAACCCATAATCCAGGTCCTTTTTCAACAGTACAAAAATTGAAATTCATTATAACATAAGTATGGTCACTAAAACTAGTTTCGTTATAAAATACATTTTGTACATTAGATGACAACATTCGACTAATAAGAAAATAGTCAATACGACTTTGTTGTAACATACCATTTGTAATTCTTTTCCAAGAAAATATCTTTTTATTTTCATTTCTACTTCTCCATACATCATATACATTACATGAATGAATTATTTCAAATAACTCTTTATAAGCTTCATCACAAATATGTTTTGATAAACCACCTCTGTCTAAACTACTTAAAGTGGTATTAAAATCACCTCCAACAATGAGGTTTTCTAAACTTGATATATATTCTCTAACAAACATAAAAAATTCTTTTCTTTCTGAATAATTATTTGGAGCATATAAAGAAACTAAATTATACACTTTTCCTAGATAATCATATGTAACATGTATAAAACGACCATTGTCATCTTTAAAAACTAACTTAGAACTTTCTTTATAGTTATTACTTATCATAATAGCTACACCTTGTCGACAATTTTTACCATTACTTTCATATATTACACCTTCATACATATGTCTTATTCCATTAACATAGTCATCATCCCAAAATGTTTCCTGTAACAGGGAAAAGCTTATATGCCTATCGTATAATACAGATACATAATTCTGAAAATTATTTACATTTTTCAGACCATTACAATTATGTGTACATATTAATACCATTTTTAAAAGTAAGATCAGTAATATAAATTTAAACATTGCCATCATTTTAAGTATCTGAGGCCTTCTTACCAGCATCATGTTTCCCATCTAATTTTGACTTTACCCTTTCATTCCTTCTTGCTTTTTTACGAACTCTTCTTAATTGTTTGGCAGTTAATGCCTCTGTGTTTTTTGAAATTACCTCCATCTCATTATTCTTAACAATACCTCCTCCGTCCGAGCTTTCATCTCCATCACAGACGGAGGAGTCTACATTCTCTACCCCGGCTGTGACCTCATCACAACCCGAGGCATAATCACCACAAGTGTCACTGTCCTCTCCCCCTGTATCCATTTTTTCACCAGAAGGAGAGGCTTCTCTTCTAACCTTTTTATTGTCTATATGCTCATCTCTCCCTGTGTCATTTACTTCACACAGAGAGATGACATCATTCATCTCAGTCTGACAAACAGCCTCAACATTATCATCATTACAATTTTCATCAGAAATTACAATTTTCCTTTTTCTACTGTCTACATTTTCAGTGTTATGATTTTCAATAACAACATTCAAAGATACATCATTTTTACATAATTCATTTTGTTCATTCATAGGTTCATTTATATTTTCAACAGTTTCATCATTTTTAAATGCTACTTCTGTGTCTTCCTTTTCATCAGAGTTTATACAATTACAAACAGTTTGTTTACACTTTTCACATACACACTCACAAGGAGCATGTTTACAATCTGGACATGGACATACACATGGATCATTATTACAATGATAACAAACAATACTACATTGACATGGAAATTTTTCACATTTTCCACAAGGGCAAGTGCATTCAGCATTACCACAGCTGGTGCACTCACAAATACATACCAAATGCCCACAGTATGGACAATCATTCTCATGACCTTGATTGTTTGTATCTTTTTTGGGGGGTCTCCCAAAACCTTGTCTATCATCTTTGTCAAAGAAATCGTTGGCTCCTACATGTACCTCATCCTTATTTCCACCATTAGAATTACCATTTACGTCAACTGCTTCACATACGCACTTTAAAGGCAGATTTTTGCAGCCATCACATTTTTTAGCTCTACATTTCCGAACTGAGTGTCCATGATTACCACAACCATCGCAGACATAATGCGGACAGTCACGTTGAATATGATCAGGCGATAGGCAAAGTGAACAGACCTTAGTCTGATTATTATGAACAACACGGTAGTATTTCATTGTTGTACCAATCTCGAATCCCATTGTCCATGGTAAGGCAACAAATCCTGGTGGGAATTTACATTTAACAAACCTTGTTCCATCTGCTACTTGCGTTCCCGGTATAGCACGGCGATAGATGGGAGATTTAATAAGTATTCCCTTTTGACGTAACTTGTCTCTAATTTCATCATCTTCAATAAACGACGGTAATTTCATGAATGAAACAACGGTTGTATCAGAAAAGATAAGACTACAGTTGTAGTCACATCTATTGATCTCTATTCCATTTAATAATTTCACGGCATCCTCTTTCGAATCAAGAGTTACATCATAGGACAATGCATCATTTTGAACAACTGCCAAAACAGTATTCAGACCTGTGACTTCCTCAATTGATTCAATAACAGTAATATTTTTCACATTCTGAGTTTGTATACCTTCAATTCTAACAGTACAATCTTTAGAATATTGTTTCTTTCCAGTGACATATGCTTGGTTCCCTTTTGCACTCATATTTCTACTTATTCCATTATTTGAAATCCGATTTTGGCTATCTGACAATTCACCGGCACTTTGCATTGTTTATCCGAATGCACCGGTTAAAATTTTGGTATTAGGATAAACCCGTATTAAAAAGTCAGGCGCACCGCACAATCCCCTTATCCTGTAAACCGAAAACAGGAATAAGGGGGTTATTCTGTCGCTAACACAAGTCTTTTAGTCTATTATAATGTTCAATAAACGCTAATAAAGTTATCGATTGAGATCACATGCTTGGAAATAACTCTCAACTCACCATAAACGAATTTTCATCGAGACCTCGCAATGACTACATCCTGTTCATAGGTGCGTTCGGCGAAGCTCCAGCTCCAAAACACTCACCGTCATCTTTATCATGAGATGGCAATAAGCTTTAAGGAGACATGAAAAGGATGACACTCCTATTCTTAACTATTTGTAATACTTTGCAAAGGTTATAAGTGTAGTTCATTGTTTAACTTTGCCACGACCCGTTAGTATATAGGATATTAATTTTTATACGAAAATGGTGTTTTCTTTGTTCAATAATTGCAAAATACCTACTATGCTCTGCAATATCACTATTCGAATGCTTATCTGGGTCATTTTAAAACATTTTGCTTTATTGGACAACACAATTTGTCTACAATGATGTTATTTGCAAAAAAACGACTAAAACATCTTTAGAGTTACGTCCCTGCTAAACTGAAGTCTTCAGGTTTCAGCTGTAGAGGTCCCAGTGAAGACATATTTTTTTAATTCTTCACGCACACACGTGCACAGTTAATGAACAAAGTTTGCAAAATGAAACATAGAATGCACTCTGAAGTATATCTTAACATTTACTCGTGCCTGATGCTGAACTGCATACAAACATACGTTGAAGTCATAGGTAAAAAAAAAAGGGCCTTAGCATCATGTTTGACAGTAACAAAAAAGTGTATACGGTTTACGTCAATGAGACAACTATGGACCGAGCAAAATAGCTAAAAGACTTTTATGTACAAGTTGGACAGTAAGACGGAAAATAAGTGTTACGTCAATTTACCGCAACCCATCATCAAAAATATCCAAAGAAATTCAATATGCACGTTTAACAGCAAAGTAAAAAAAAACAAGAGTGCGGTTATGCACAGAAATATATTATATATCTATATAATAAAAATGTATATTTTTGTATATGCAATGAGTTACTAGTGGTTACGTTTTCGAAATTAAAATTAAAGTAAAGTTAAGTTAAGTTACATTGAATATAGTACATATTTATTTATTTATTTTTACCTCCGGCAGTGAGGCGAGAACATGGGATCTTTTAGCTGTCAGTCGCGCATCTTACCGCTGAGCCACAGAATCAATTGCTGAAAATGTGTATTCTTAAGTATATAGCTCTACTCTATTGCGTAGCTCTACTCTACGGCCAGGAAAGAGAAAAAAAAAACTATTTCCCCACTTCCAGCTTCTTTTTTTCAAATAAATTTTAACATGATTGATTTATTTTTAATTTGAAACAAAGATAGAAGATATTAGTTTATTGTCTGTTAATTTTCCTGAACCACGGATGATAGACGGTTGCTTTATCTTTTTTTTCTTCTCAATAATGTATTTCAATACTTTCGAACAATTTGGTTGCTAGTTTTTTTGGTCTTGAATGAATGAATAATTGAATTAAATTCGCAGATACATGTTCCAATTACATGTATTGTTTAAATAATGTTGGTTTGTTGATGTAATACCTGTTATCTGTGATAGTGTTGTAATATTTGCCGCTGGACATGGATCATGTTTAACAATCCAAATGACTATTTATGTTAAAAATTGGTAGGATTGATATAGCCAATAACCTTTAAACAAGGGGAAGACTATTTACCAAATGACAAGGCGAAGAAGGGATTATAGCAACTGAAGGAGATTTGGTGGGACTTGCGGTTGGAATACAAATACTGGCGTGTGAAGTTACCATTTGCTTATGTCATTACTATTTGTAATACTTTGCAAAGGTTATAAGTGTAGTTCATTGTTTAACTTTACCACGACCCGTTAGTATATAGGATATTAATTTTTATACGAAAATGGTGTTTTCTTTGTTCAATAATTGCAAAATACCTACTATGCTCTGCAATATCACTATTCGAATGCTTATCTGGGTCATTTTTAAAACATTTTGCTTTATTGGACAACACAATTTGTCTACAATGATGTTATTTGCAAAAAAACGACTAAAACATCTTTAGAGTTACGTCCCTGCTAAACTGAAGTCTTCAGGTTTCAGCTGTAGAGGTCCCAGTGAAGACATATTTTTTTAATTCTTCACGCACACACGTGCACATTTAATGAACAAAGTTTGCAAAATGAAACATAGAATGCACTCTGAAGTATATCTTAACATTTACTCGTGCCTGATGCTGAACTGCATACAAACATACGTTGAAGTCATAGGTAAAAAAAAAAGGGCCTTAGCATCATGTTTGACAGTAACAAAAAAGTGTATACGGTTTACGTCAATGAGACAACTATGGACCGAGCAAAATAGCTAAAAGACTTTTATGTACAAGTTGGACAGTAAGACGGAAAATAAGTGTTACGTCAATTTACCGCAACCCATCATCAAAAATATCCAAAGAAATTCAATATGCACGTTTAACAGCAAAGTAAAAAAAAACAAGAGTGCGGTTATGCACAGAAATATATATATATCTATATATATAAAAATGTATATTTTTGTATATGCAATGAGTTACTAGTGGTTACGTTTTCGAAATTAAAATTAAAGTAAAGTTAAGTTAAGTTACATTGAATATAGTACATATTTATTTATTTATTTTTACCTCCGGCAGTGAGGCGAGAACATGGGATCTTTTAGCTGTCAGTCGCGCATCTTACCGCTGAGCCACAGAATCAATTGCTGAAAATGTGTATTCTTAAGTATATAGCTCTACTCTACGGCCAGGAAAGAGAAAAAAAAACTATTTCCCCACTTCCAGCTTCTTTTTTTCAAATAAATTTTAACATGATTGATTTATTTTTAATTTGAAACAAAGATAGAAGATATTAGTTTATTGTCTGTTAATTTTCCTGAACCACGGATGATAGACGGTTGCTTTATCTTTTTTTTCTTCTCAATAATGTATTGCAATACTTTCGAACAATTTGGTTGCTAGTTTTTTTGGTCTTGAATGAATGAATAATTGAATTAAATTCGCAGATACATGTTCCAATTACATGTATTGTTTAAATAATGTTTGTTTGTTGATGTAATACCTGTTATCTGTGATAGTGTTGTAATATTTGCCGCTGGACATGGATCATGTTTAACAATCCAAATGACTATTTATGTTAAAAATTGGTAGGATTGATATAGCCAATAACCTTTAAACAAGGGGGAAGACTATTTACCAAATGACAAGGCGAAGAAGGGATTATAGCAACTGAAGGAGATTTGGTGGGACTTGCGGTTGGAATACAAATACTGGCGTGTGAAGTTACCATTTGCTTATGTCATTACTATTTGTAATACTTTGCAAAGGTTATAAGTGTAGTTCATTGTTTAACTTTACCACGACCCGTTAGTATATAGGATATTAATTTTTATACGAAAATGGTGTTTTCTTTGTTCAATAATTGCAAAATACCTACTATGCTCTGCAATATCACTATTCGAATGCTTATCTGGGTAATTTTTAAACATTTTGCTTTATTGGACAACACAATTTGTCTACAATGATGTTATTTGCAAAAAAACGACTAAAACATCTTTAGAGTTACGTCTCTGCTAAACTGAAGTCTTCAGGTTTCAGCTGTAGAGGTCCCAGTGAAGACATATTTTTTTAATTCTTCACGCACACACGTGCACAGTTAATGAACAAAGTTCGCAAAATGAAACATAGAATGCACTCTGAAGTATATTTTAACATTTACTCGTGACTGATGCTGAACTGCATACAAACATACGTTGAAGTCATAGGTAAAAAAAAAGGGCCTTAGCATCATGTTTGACAGTAACAAAAAAGTGTATACGGTTTACGTCAATGAGACAACTATGGACCGAGCAAAATAGCTAAAAGACTTTTATGTACAAGTTGGACAGTAAGACGGAAAATAAGTGTTACGTCAATTTACCGCAACCAATCATCAAAAATATCCAAAGAAATTCAATATGCACGTTTAACAGCAAAGTAAAAAAAACAAGAGTGCGGTTATGCACAGAAATATATATATATCTATATATATAAAAATGTATATTTTTGTATATGCAATGAGTTACTAGTGGTTACGTTTTCGAAATTAAAATTAAAGTAAAGTTAAGTTAAGTTACATTGAATATAGTACATATTTATTTATTTATTTTTACCTCCGGCAGTGAGGCGAGAACATGGGATCTTTTAGCTGTCAGTCGCGCATCTTACCGCTGAGCCACAGAATCAATTGCTGAAAATGTGTATTCTTAAGTATATAGCTCTACTCTACGGCCAGGAAAGAGAAAAAAAAACTATTTCCCCACTTCCAGCTTCTTTTTTCAAATAAATTTTAACATGATTGATTTATTTTTAATTTGAAACAAAGATAGAAGATATTAGTTTATTGTCTGTTAATTTTCCTGAACCACGGATGATAGACGGTTGCTTTATCTTTTTTTTCTTCTCAATAATGTATTGCAATACTTTCGAACAATTTGGTTGCTAGTTTTTTTGGTCTTGAATGAATGAATAATTGAATTAAATTCGCAGATACATGTTCCAATTACATGTATTGTTTAAATAATGTTTGTTTGTTGATGTAATACCTGTTATCTGTGATAGTGTTGTAATATTTGCCGCTGGACATGGATCATGTTTAACAATCCAAATGACTATTTATGTTAAAAATTGGTAGGATTGATATAGCCAATAACCTTTAAACAAGGGGGAAGACTATTTACCAAATGACAAGGCGAAGAAGGGATTATAGCAACTGAAGGAGATTTGGTGGGACTTGCGGTTGGAATACAAATACTGGCGTGTGAAGTTACCATTTGCTTATGTCATTACTATTTGTAATACTTTGCAAAGGTTATAAGTGTAGTTCATTGTTTAACTTTACCACGACCCGTTAGTATATAGGATATTAATTTTTATACGAAAATGGTGTTTTCTTTGTTCAATAATTGCAAAATACCTACTATGCTCTGCAATATCACTATTCGAATGCTTATCTGGGTAATTTTTAAACATTTTGCTTTATTGGACAACACAATTTGTCTACAATGATGTTATTTGCAAAAAAACGACTAAAACATCTTTAGAGTTACGTCTCTGCTAAACTGAAGTCTTCAGGTTTCAGCTGTAGAGGTCCCAGTGAAGACATATTTTTTTAATTCTTCACGCACACACGTGCACAGTTAATGAACAAAGTTCGCAAAATGAAACATAGAATGCACTCTGAAGTATATTTTAACATTTACTCGTGACTGATGCTGAACTGCATACAAACATACGTTGAAGTCATAGGTAAAAAAAAAGGGCCTTAGCATCATGTTTGACAGTAACAAAAAAGTGTATACGGTTTACGTCAATGAGACAACTATGGACCGAGCAAAATAGCTAAAAGACTTTTATGTACAAGTTGGACAGTAAGACGGAAAATAAGTGTTACGTCAATTTACCGCAACCAATCATCAAAAATATCCAAAGAAATTCAATATGCACGTTTAACAGCAAAGTAAAAAAAACAAGAGTGCGGTTATGCACAGAAATATATATATATCTATATATATAAAAATGTATATTTTTGTATATGCAATGAGTTACTAGTGGTTACGTTTTCGAAATTAAAATTAAAGTATAAGTTAAGTTACATTGAATATAGTACATATTTATTTATTTATTTTTACCTCCGGCAGTGAGGCGAGAACATGGGATCTTTTAGCTGTCAGTCGCGCATCTTACCGCTGAGCCACAGAATCAATTGCTGAAAATGTGTATTCTTAAGTATATAGCTCTACTCTACGGCCAGGAAAGAGAAAAAAAAACTATTTCCCCACTTCCAGCTTCTTTTTTTCAAATAAATTTTAACATGATTGATTTATTTTTAATTTGAAACAAAGATAGAAGATATTAGTTTATTGTCTGTTAATTTTCCTGAACCACGGATGATAGACGGTTGCTTTATCTTTTTTTTCTTCTCAATAATGTATTGCAATACTTTCGAACAATTTGGTTGCTAGTTTTTTTGGTCTTGAATGAATGAATAATTGAATTAAATTCGCAGATACATGTTCCAATTACATGTATTGTTTAAATAATGTTTGTTTGTTGATGTAATACCTGTTATCTGTGATAGTGTTGTAATATTTGCCGCTGGACATGGATCATGTTTAACAATCCAAATGACTATTTATGTTAAAAATTGGTAGGATTGATATAGCCAATAACCTTTAAACAAGGGGAAGACTATTTACCAAATGACAAGGCGAAGAAGGGATTATAGCAACTGAAGGAGATTTGGTGGGACTTGCGGTTGGAATACAAATACTGGCGTGTGAAGTTACCATTTGCTTATGTCATTACTATTTGTAATACTTTGCAAAGGTTATAAGTGTAGTTCATTGTTTAACTTTACCACGACCCGTTAGTATATAGGATATTAATTTTTATACGAAAATGGTGTTTTCTTTGTTCAATAATTGCAAAATACCTACTATGCTCTGCAATATCACTATTCGAATGCTTATCTGGGTAATTTTTAAACATTTTGCTTTATTGGACAACACAATTTGTCTACAATGATGTTATTTGCAAAAAAACGACTAAAACATCTTTAGAGTTACGTCTCTGCTAAACTGAAGTCTTCAGGTTTCAGCTGTAGAGGTCCCAGTGAAGACATATTTTTTTAATTCTTCACGCACACACGTGCACAGTTAATGAACAAAGTTCGCAAAATGAAACATAGAATGCACTCTGAAGTATATTTTAACATTTACTCGTGACTGATGCTGAACTGCATACAAACATACGTTGAAGTCATAGGTAAAAAAAAAGGGCCTTAGCATCATTTTTTGACAGTAACAAAAAAGTGTATACGGTTTACGTCAATGAGACAACTATGGACCGAGCAAAATAGCTAAAAGACTTTTATGTACAAGTTGGACAGTAAGACGGAAAATAAGTGTTACGTCAATTTACCGCAACCAATCATCAAAAATATCCAAAGAAATTCAATATGCACGTTTAACAGCAAAGTAAAAAAAACAAGAGTGCGGTTATGCACAGAAATATATATATATCTATATATATAAAAATGTATATTTTTGTATATGCAATGAGTTACTAGTGGTTACGTTTTCGAAATTAAAATTAAAGTAAAGTTAAGTTACATTGAATATAGTACATATTTATTTATTTATTTTTACCTCCGGCAGTGAGGCGAGAACATGGGATCTTTTAGCTGTCAGTCGCGCATCTTACCGCTGAGCCACAGAATCAATTGCTGAAAATGTGTATTCTTAAGTATATAGCTCTACTCTACGGCCAGGAAAGAGAAAAAAAAACTATTTCCCCACTTCCAGCTTCTTTTTTTCAAATAAATTTTAACATGATTGATTTATTTTTAATTTGAAACAAAGATAGAAGATATTAGTTTATTGTCTGTTAATTTTCCTGAACCACGGATGATAGACGGTTGCTTTATCTTTTTTTTCTTCTCAATAATGTATTGCAATACTTTCGAACAATTTGGTTGCTAGTTTTTTTGGTCTTGAATGAATGAATAATTGAATTAAATTCGCAGATACATGTTCCAATTACATGTATTGTTTAAATAATGTTTGTTTGTTGATGTAATACCTGTTATCTGTGATAGTGTTGTAATATTTGCCGCTGGACATGGATCATGTTTAACAATCCAAATGACTATTTATGTAAAAAATTGGTAGGATTGATATAGCCAATAACCTTTAAACAAGGGGGAAGACTATTTACCAAATGACAAGGCGAAGAAGGGATTATAGCAACTGAAGGAGATTTGGTGGGACTTGCGGTTGGAATACAAATACTGGCGTGTGAAGTTACCATTTGCTTATGTCATTACTATTTGTAATACTTTGCAAAGGATATAAGTGTAGTTCATTGTTTAACTTTACCACGACCCGTTAGTATATAGGATATTAATTTTTATACGAAAATGGTGTTTTCTTTGTTCAATAATTGCAAAATACCTACTATGCTCTGCAATATCACTATTCGAATGCTTATCTGGGTCATTTTTAAAACATTTTGCTTTATTGGACAACACAATTTGTCTACAATGATGTTATTTGCAAAAAAACGACTAAAACATCTTTAGAGTTACGTCCCTGCTAAACTGAAGTCTTCAGGTTTCAGCTGTAGAGGTCCCAGTGAAGACATATTTTTTTAATTCTTCACGCACACACGTGCACAGTTAATGAACAAAGTTCGCAAAATGAAACATAGAATGCACTCTGAAGTATATCTTAACATTTACTCGTGACTGATGCTGAACTGCATACAAACATACGTTGAAGTCATAGGTAAAAAAAAAGGGCCTGAGCATCATGTTTGACAGTAACAAAAAATTGTATACGGTTTACGTCAATGAGACAACTATGGACCGAGCAAAAAGCTAAAAGACTTTTATGTACAAGTTGGACAGTAAGACGGAAAATAAGTGTTACGTCAATTTACCGCAACCCATCATCAAAAATATCCAAAGAAATTCAATATGCACGTTTAACAGCAAAGTAAAAAAAACAAGAGTGCGGTTATGCACAGAAATATATATATATCTATATATATAAAAATGTATATTTTTGTATATGCAATGAGTTACTAGTGGTTACGTTTTCGAAATTAAAATTAAAGTAAAGTTAAGTTAAGTTACATTGAATATAGTACATATTTATTTATTTATTTTTACCTCCGGCAGTGAGGCGAGAACATGGTATCTTTTAGCTGTCAGTCGCGCATCTTACCGCTGAGCCACAGAATCAATTGCTGAAAATGTGTATTCTTAAGTATATAGCTCTACTCTATTGCGTAGCTCTACTCTACGGCCAGAAAGAGAAAAAAAAACTATTTCCCCACTTCCAGCTTCTTTTTTTCAAATAAATTTTAACATGATTGATTTATTTTTAATTTGAAACAAAGATAGAAGATATTAGTTTATTGTCTGTTAATTTTCCTGAACCACGGATGATAGACGGTTGCTTTATCTTTTTTTTCTTCTCAATAATGTATTGCAATACTTTCGAACAATTTGGTTGCTAGTTTTTTTGGTCTTGAATGAATGAATAATTGAATTAAATTCGCAGATACATGTTCCAATTACATGTATTGTTTAAATAATGTTTGTTTGTTGATGTAATACCTGTTATCTGTGATAGTGTTGTAATATTTGCCGCTGGACATGGATCATGTTTAACAATCCAAATGACTATTTATGTTAAAAAATTGGTAGGATTGATATAGCCAATAACCTTTAAACAAGGGGGAAGACTATTTACCAAATGACAAGGCGAAGAAGGGATTATAGCAACTGAAGGAGATTTGGTGGGACTTGCGGTTGGAATACAAATACTGGCGTGTGAAGTTACCATTTGCTTATGTCATTACTATTTGTAATACTTTGCAAAGGATATAAGTGTAGTTCATTGTTTAACTTTACCACGACCCGTTAGTATATAGGATATTAATTTTTATACGAAAATGGTGTTTTCTTTGTTCAATAATTGCAAAATACCTACTATGCTCTGCAATATCACTATTCGAATGCTTATCTGGGTCATTTTAAAACATTTTGCTTTATTGGACAACACAATTTGTCTACAATGATGTTATTTGCAAAAAAACGACTAAAACATCTTTAGAGTTACGTCCCTGCTAAACTGAAGTCTTCAGGTTTCAGCTGTAGAGGTCCCAGTGAAGACATATTTTTTTAATTCTTCACGCACACACGTGCACAGTTAATGAACAAAGTTCGCAAAATGAAACATAGAATGCACTCTGAAGTATATCTTAACATTTACTCGTGACTGATGCTGAACTGCATACAAACATACGTTGAAGTCATAGGTAAAAAAAAAAGGGCCTGAGCATCATGTTTGACAGTAACAAAAAATTGTATACGGTTTACGTCAATGAGACAACTATGGACCGAGCAAAAAAGCTAAAAGACTTTTATGTACAAGTTGGACAGTAAGACGGAAAATAAGTGTTACGTCAATTTACCGCAACCCATCATCAAAAATATCCAAAGAAATTCAATATGCACGTTTAACAGCAAAGTAAAAAAAACAAGAGTGCGGTTATGCACAGAAATATATATATATCTATATATATAAAAATGTATATTTTTGTATATGCAATCAGTCACTAGTGGTTACGTTTTCGAAATTAAAATTAAAGTAAAGTTAAGTTAAGTTACATTGAATATAGTACATATTTATTTATTTATTTTTACCTCCGGCAGTGAGGCGAGAACATGGGATCTTTTAGCTGTCAGTCGCGCATCTTACCGCTGAGCCACAGAATCAATTGCTGAAAATGTGTATTCTTAAGTATATAGCTCTACTCTATTGCGTAGCTCTACTCTACGGCCAGGAAAGAGAAAAAAAAAACTATTTCCCCACTTCCAGCTTCTTTTTTTCAAATAAATTTTAACATGATTGATTTATTTTTAATTTGAAACAAAGATAGAAGATATTAGTTTATTGTCTGTTAATTTTCCTGAACCACGGATGATAGACGGTTGCTTTATCTTTTTTTTTCTTCTCAATAATGTATTGCAATACTTTCGAACAATTTGGTTGCTAGTTTTTTTGGTCTTGAATGAATGAATAATTGAATTAAATTCGCAGATACATGTTCCAATTACATGTATTGTTTAAATAATGTTGGTTTGTTGATGTAATACCTGTTATCTGTGATAGTGTTGTAATATTTGCCGCTGGACATGGATCATGTTTAACAATCCAAATGACTATTTATGTTAAAAATTGGTAGGATTGATATAGCCAATAACCTTTAAACAAGGGGAAGACTATTTACCAAATGACAAGGCGAAGAAGGGATTATAGCAACTGAAGGAGATTTGGTGGGACTTGCGGTTGGAATACAAATACTGGCGTGTGAAGTTACCATTTGCTTATGTCATTACTATTTGTAATAGTTTGCAAAGGTATAAGTGTAGTTCATTGTTTAACTTTACCACGACCCGTTAGTATATAGGATATTAATTTTTATACGAAAATGGTGTTTTCTTTGTTCAATAATTGCAAAATACCTACTATGCTCTGCAATATCACTATTCGAATGCTTATCTGGGTCATTTTAAAACATTTTGCTTTATTGGACAACACAATTTGTCTACAATGATGTTATTTGCAAAAAAACGACTAAAACATCTTTAGAGTTACGTCCCTGCTAAACTGAAGTCTTCAGGTTTCAGCTGTAGAGGTCCCAGTGAAGACATATTTTTTTAATTCTTCACGCACACACGTGCACATTTAATGAACAAAGTTTGCAAAATGAAACATAGAATGCACTCTGAAGTATATCTTAACATTTACTCGTGCCTGATGCTGAACTGCATACAAACATACGTTGAAGTCATAGGTAAAAAAAAAGGGCCTTAGCATCATGTTTGACAGTAACAAAAAAGTGTATACGGTTTACGTCAATGAGACAACTATGGACCGAGCAAAATAGCTAAAAGACTTTCATGTACAAGTTGGACAG
Source organism: Mytilus edulis (assembly GCA_019925275.1). Taxonomy (NCBI): domain Eukaryota; kingdom Metazoa; phylum Mollusca; class Bivalvia; order Mytilida; family Mytilidae; genus Mytilus; species Mytilus edulis. The sequence goes on from CM034350.1 coordinate 83,379,271, forward strand.
TAAGACGGAAAATAAGTGTTACGTCAATTTACCGCAACCCATCATCAAAAATATCCAAAGAAATTCAATATGCACGTTTAACAGCAAAGTAAAAAAAACAAGAGTGCGGTTATGCACAGAAATATATATATATCTATATATATAAAAATGTATATTTTTGTATATGCAATGAGTTACTAGTGGTTACGTTTTCGAAATTAAAATTAAAGTAAAGTTAAGTTAAGTTACATTGAATATAGTACATATTTATTTATTTATTTTTACCTCCGGCAGTGAGGCGAGAACATGGGATCTTTTAGCTGTCAGTCGCGCATCTTACCGCTGAGCCACAGAATCAATTGCTGAAAATGTGTATTCTTAAGTATATAGCTCTACTCTATTGCGTAGCTCTACTCTACGGCCAGGAAAGAGAAAAAAAAACTATTTCCCCACTTCCAGCTTCTTTTTTTCAAATAAATTTTAACATGATTGATTTATTTTTAATTTGAAACAAAGATAGAAGATATTAGTTTATTGTCTGTTAATTTTCCTGAACCACGGATGATAGACGGTTGCTTTATCTTTTTTTTTCTTCTCAATAATGTATTGCAATACTTTCGAACAATTTGGTTGCTAGTTTTTTTGGTCTTGAATGAATGAATAATTGAATTAAATTCGCAGATACATGTTCCAATTACATGTATTGTTTAAATAATGTTGGTTTGTTGATGTAATACCTGTTATCTGTGATAGTGTTGTAATATTTGCCGCTGGACATGGATCATGTTTAACAATCCAAATGACTATTTATGTTAAAAATTGGTAGGATTGATATAGCCAATAACCTTTAAACAAGGGGGAAGACTATTTACCAAATGACAAGGCGAAGAAGGGATTATAGCAACTGAAGGAGATTTGGTGGGACTTGCGGTTGGAATACAAATACTGGCGTGTGAAGTTACCATTTGCTTATGTCATTACTATTTGTAATACTTTGCAAAGGATATAAGTGTAGTTCATTGTTTAACTTTACCACGACCCGTTAGTATATAGGATATTAATTTTTATACGAAAATGGTGTTTTCTTTGTTCAATAATTGCAAAATACCTACTATGCTCTGCAATATCACTATTCGAATGCTTATCTGGGTCATTTTTAAAACATTTTGCTTTATTGGACAACACAATTTGTCTACAATGATGTTATTTGCAAAAAAACGACTAAAACATCTTTAGAGTTACGTCCCTGCTAAACTGAAGTCTTCAGGTTTCAGCTGTAGAGGTCCCAGTGAAGACATATTTTTTTAATTCTCACGCACACACGTGCACATTAATGAACAAAGTTTGCAAAATGAAACATAGAATGCACTCTGAAGTATATCTTAACATTTACTCGTGCTGATGCTGAACTGCATACAAACATACGTTGAAGTCATAGGTAAAAAAAAAGGGCCTTAGCATCATGTTTGACAGTAACAAAAAAGTGTATACGGTTTACGTCAATGAGACAACTATGGACCGAGCAAAATAGCTAAAAGACTTTATGTACAAGTTGGACAGTAAGACGGAAAATAAGTGTTACGTCAATTTACCGCAACCCATCATCAAAAATATCCAAAGAAATTCAATATGCACGTTTAACAGCAAAGTAAAAAAAACAAGAGTGCGGTTATGCACAGAAATATATATATATCTATATATATAAAAATGTATATTTTTGTATATGCAATGAGTTACTAGTGGTTACGTTTTCGAAATTAAAATTTAAGTAAAGTTAAGTTAAGTTACATTGAATATAGTACATATTTATTTATTTATTTTTACCTCCGGCAGTGAGGCGAGAACATGTGATCTTTTAGCTGTCAGTCGCGCATCTTACCGCTGAGCCACAGAATCAATTGCTGAAAATGTGTATTCTTAAGTATATAGCTCTACTCTATTGCGTAGCTCTACTCTACGGCCAGGAAAGAGAAAAAAAAACTATTTCCCCACTTCCAGCTTCTTTTTTTCAAATAAATTTAACATGATTGATTTATTTTTAATTTGAAACAAAGATAGAAGATATTAGTTTATTGTCTGTTAATTTTCCTGAACCACGGATGATAGACGGTTGCTTTATCTTTTTTTTTCTTCTCAATAATGTATTCAATACTTTCGAACAATTTGGTTGCTAGTTTTTTTGGTCTTGAATGAATGAATAATTGAATTAATTCGCAGATACATGTTCCAATTACATGTATTGTTTAAATAATGTTGGTTTGTTGATGTAATACCTGTTATCTGTGATAGTGTTGTAATATTTGCCGCTGGACATGGATCATGTTTAACAATCCAAATGACTATTTATGTTAAAAATTGGTAGGATTGATATAGCCAATAACCTTTAAACAAGGGGAAGACTATTTACCAAATGACAAGGCGAAGAAGGGATTATAGCAACTGAAGGAGATTTGGTGGGACTTGCGGTTGGAATACAAATACTGGCGTGTGAAGTTCCATTTGCTTATGTCATTACTATTTGTAATACTTTGCAAAGGTTATAAGTGTAGTTCATTGTTTAACTTTACCACGACCCGTTAGTATATAGGATATTAATTTTTATACGAAAATGGTGTTTTCTTTGTTCAATAATTGCAAAATACCTACTATGCTCTGCAATATCACTATTCGAATGCTTATCTGGGTCATTTTAAACATTTTGCTTTATTGGACAACACAATTTGTCTACAATGATGTTATTTGCAAAAAAACGACTAAAACATCTTTAAGTTACGTCCCTGCTAAACTGAAGTCTTCAGGTTTCAGCTGTAGAGGTCCCAGTGAAGACATATTTTTTTAATTCTTCACGCACACACGTGCACAGTTAATGAACAAAGTTCGCAAAATGAAACATAGAATGCACTCTGAAGTATATCTTAACATTTACTCGTGACTGATGCTGAACTGCATACAAACATACGTTGAAGTCATAGGTAAAAAAAAGGGCTTTAGCATCATGTTTGACAGTAACAAAAAAGTGTATACGGTTTACGTCAATGAGACAATATGGACCGAGCAAAATAGCTAAAAGACTTTTATGTACAAGTTGGACAGTAAGACGGAAAATAAGTGTTACGTCAATTTACCGCAACCCATCATCAAAAATATCCAAAGAAATTCAATATGCACGTTTAACAGCAAAGTAAAAAAAACAAGAGTGCGGTTATGCACAGAAATATATATATATCTATATATATAAAAATGTATATTTTTGTATATGCAATGAGTTACTAGTGGTTACGTTTTCGAAATTAAAATTAAGTAAAGTTAAGTTAAGTTACATTGAATATAGTACATATTTATTTATTTATTTTTACCTCCGGCAGTGAGGCGAGAACATGGATCTTTTAGCTGTCAGTCGCGCATCTTACCGCTGAGCCACAGAATCAATTGCTGAAAATGTGTATTCTTAAGTATATAGCTCTACTCTATTGCGTAGCTCTACTCTACGGCCAGGAAAGAGAAAAAAAAACTATTTCCCCACTTCCAGCTTCTTTTTTTCAAATAAATTTAACATGATTGATTTATTTTTAATTTGAAACAAAGATAGAAGATATTAGTTTATTGTCTGTTAATTTTCCTGAACCACGGATGAAAGACGGTTGCTTTATCTTTTTTTTTCTTCTCAATAATGTATTTCAATACTTTCGAACAATTTGGTTGCTAGTTTTTTTGGTCTTGAATGAATGAATAATTGAATTAATTCGCAGATACATGTTCCAATTACATGTATTGTTTAAATAATGTTGGTTTGTTGATGTAATACCTGTTATCTGTGATAGTGTTGTAATATTTGCCGCTGGACATGGATCATGTTTAACAATCCAAATGACTATTTATGTTAAAAATTGGTAGGATTGATATAGCCAATAACCTTTAAACAAGGGCGAAGACTATTTACCAAATGACAAGGCGAAGAAGGGATTATAGCAACTGAAGGAGATTTGGTGGGACTTGCGGTTGGAATACAAATACTGGCGTGTGAAGTTCCCATTTGCTTATGTCATTACTATTTGTAATACTTTGCAAAGGTTATAAGTGTAGTTCATTGTTTAACTTTACCACGACCCGTTAGTATATAGGATATTAATTTTTATACGAAAATGGTGTTTTCTTTGTTCAATAATTGCAAAATACCTACTATGCTCTGCAATATCACTATTCGAATGCTTATCTGGGTCATTTTAAAACATTTTGCTTTATTGGACAACACAATTTGTCTACAATGATGTTATTTGCAAAAAAACGACTAAAACATCTTTAAAGTTACGTCCCTGCTAAACTGAAGTCTTCAGGTTTCAGCTGTAGAGGTCCCAGTGAAGACATATTTTTTTAATTCTTCACGCACACACGTGCACAGTTAATGAACAAAGTTCGCAAAATGAAACATAGAATCCACTCTGAAGTATATCTTAACATTTACTCGTGACTGATGCTGAACTACATACAAACATACGTTGAAGTCATAGGTAAAAAAAGGGCTTTAGCATCATGTTTGACAGTAACAAAAAAGTGTATACGGTATACGTCAATGAGACAATTATGGACCGAGCAAAATAGCTAAAAGACTTTTATGTACAAGTTGGACAGTAAGACGGAAAATAAGTGTTACGTCAATTTACCGCAACCCATCATCAAAAATATCCAAAGAAATTCAATATGCACGTTTAACAGCAAAGTAAAAAAAACAAGAGTGCGGTTATGCACAGAAATAATATATATTATCTATATATATAAAAATGTATATTTTTGTATATGCAATGAGTTACTAGTGGTTACGTTTTCGAAATTAAAATTAAAGTAAAGTTAAGTTAAGTTACATTGAATATAGTACATATTTATTTATTTATTTTTACCTCCGGCAGTGAGGCGAGAACATGGGATCTTTTAGCTGTCAGTCGCGCATCTTACCGCTGAGCCACAGAATCAATTGCTGAAAATGTGTATTCTTAAGTATATAGCTCTACTCTATTGCGTAGCTCTACTCTACGGCCAGGAAAGAGAAAAAAAAACTATTTCCCCACTTCCAGCTTCTTTTTTTCAAATAAATTTTAACATGATTGATTTATTTTTAATTTGAAACAAAGATAGAAGATATTAGTTTATTGTCTGTTAATTTTCCTGAACCACGGATGATAGACGGTTGCTTTATCTTTTTTTTTCTTCTCAATAATGTATTGCAATACTTTCGAACAATTTGGTTGCTAGTTTTTTTGGTCTTGAATGAATGAATAATTGAATTAAATTCGCAGATACATGTTCCAATTACATGTATTGTTTAAATAATGTTGGTTTGTTGATGTAATACCTGTTATCTGTGATAGTGTTGTAATATTTGCCGCTGGACATGGATCATGTTTAACAATCCAAATGACTATTTATGTTAAAAATTGGTAGGATTGATATAGCCAATAACCTTTAAACAAGGGGGAAGACTATTTACCAAATGACAAGGCGAAGAAGGGATTATAGCAACTGAAGGAGATTTGGTGGGACTTGCGGTTGGAATACAAATACTGGCGTGTGAAGTTACCATTTGCTTATGTCATTACTATTTGTAATACTTTGCAAAGGATATAAGTGTAGTTCATTGTTTAACTTTACCACGACCCGTTAGTATATAGGATATTAATTTTTATACGAAAATGGTGTTTTCTTTGTTCAATAATTGCAAAATACCTACTATGCTCTGCAATATCACTATTCGAATGCTTATCTGGGTCATTTTTAAACATTTTGCTTTATTGGACAACACAATTTGTCTACAATGATGTTATTTGCAAAAAAACGACTAAAACATCTTTAGAGTTACGTCCCTGCTAAACTGAAGTCTTCAGGTTTCAGCTGTAGAGGTCCCAGTGAAGACATATTTTTTTAATTCTTCACGCACACACGTGCACAGTTAATGAACAAAGTTCGCAAAATGAAACATAGAATGCACTCTGAAGTATATCTTAACATTTACTCGTGACTGATGCTGAACTGCATACAAACATACGTTGAAGTCATAGGTAAAAAAAAGGGCCTTAGCATCATGTTTGACAGTAACAAAAAAGTGTATACGGTTTACGTCAATGAGACAACTATGGACCGAGCAAAATAGCTAAAAGACTTTTATGTACAAGTTGGACAGTAAGACGGAAAATAAGTGTTACGTCAATTTACCGCAACCCATCATCAAAAATATCCAAAGAAATTCAATATGCACGTTTAACAGCAAAGTAAAAAAAACAAGAGTGCGGTTATGCACAGAAATATATATATATCTATATATATAAAAATGTATATTTTTGTATATGCAATGAGTTACTAGTGGTTACGTTTTCGAAATTAAAATTTAAGTAAAGTTAAGTTAAGTTACATTGAATATAGTACATATTTATTTATTTATTTTTACCTCCGGCAGTGAGGCGAGAACATGTGATCTTTTAGCTGTCAGTCGCGCATCTTACCGCTGAGCCACAGAATCAATTGCTGAAAATGTGTATTCTTAAGTATATAGCTCTACTCTATTGCGTAGCTCTACTCTACGGCCAGGAAAGAGAAAAAAAAACTATTTCCCCACTTCCAGCTTCTTTTTTTCAAATAAATTTAACATGATTGATTTATTTTTAATTTGAAACAAAGATAGAAGATATTAGTTTATTGTCTGTTAATTTTCCTGAACCACGGATGAAAGACGGTTGCTTTATCTTTTTTTTTCTTCTCAATAATGTATTTCAATACTTTCGAACAATTTGGTTGCTAGTTTTTTTGGTCTTGAATGAATGAATAATTGAATTAATTCGCAGATACATGTTCCAATTACATGTATTGTTTAAATAATGTTGGTTTGTTGATGTAATACCTGTTATCTGTGATAGTGTTGTAATATTTGCCGCTGGACATGGATCATGTTTAACAATCCAAATGACTATTTATGTTAAAAATTGGTAGGATTGATATAGCCAATAACCTTTAAACAAGGGCGAAGACTATTTACCAAATGACAAGGCGAAGAAGGGATTATAGCAACTGAAGGAGATTTGGTGGGACTTGCGGTTGGAATACAAATACTGGCGTGTGAAGTTCCCATTTGCTTATGTCATTACTATTTGTAATACTTTGCAAAGGTTATAAGTGTAGTTCATTGTTTAACTTTACCACGACCCGTTAGTATATAGGATATTAATTTTTATACGAAAATGGTGTTTTCTTTGTTCAATAATTGCAAAATACCTACTATGCTCTGCAATATCACTATTCGAATGCTTATCTGGGTCATTTTAAAACATTTTGCTTTATTGGACAACACAATTTGTCTACAATGATGTTTTTGCAAAAAAACGACTAAAACATCTTTAAAGTTACGTCCCTGCTAAACTGAAGTCTTCAGGTTTCAGCTGTAGAGGTCCCAGTGAAGACATATTTTTTTAATTCTTCACGCACACACGTGCACAGTTAATGAACAAAGTTCGCAAAATGAAACATAGAATCCACTCTGAAGTATATCTTAACATTTACTCGTGACTGATGCTGAACTACATACAAACATACGTTGAAGTCATAGGTAAAAAAAGGGCTTTAGCATCATGTTTGACAGTAACAAAAAAGTGTATACGGTATACGTCAATGAGACAATTATGGACCGAGCAAAATAGCTAAAAGACTTTTATGTACAAGTTGGACAGTAAGACGGAAAATAAGTGTTACGTCAATTTACCGCAACCCATCATCAAAAATATCCAAAGAAATTCAATATGCACGTTTAACAGCAAAGTAAAAAAAACAAGAGTGCGGTTATGCACAGAAATATATATATATCTATATATATAAAAATGTATATTTTTGTATATGCAATGAGTTACTAGTGGTTACGTTTTCGAAATTAAAATTAAAGTAAAGTTAAGTTAAGTTACATTGAATATAGTACATATTTATTTATTTATTTTTACCTCCGGCAGTGAGGCGAGAACATGGGATCTTTTAGCTGTCAGTCGCGCATCTTACCGCTGAGCCACAGAATCAATTGCTGAAAATGTGTATTCTTAAGTATATAGCTCTACTCTATTGCGTAGCTCTACTCTACGGCCAGGAAAGAGAAAAAAAAACTATTTCCCCACTTCCAGCTTCTTTTTTTCAAATAAATTTTAACATGATTGATTTATTTTTAATTTGAAACAAAGATAGAAGATATTAGTTTATTGTCTGTTAATTTTCCTGAACCACGGATGATAGACGGTTGCTTTATCTTTTTTTTTCTTCTCAATAATGTATTGCAATACTTTCGAACAATTTGGTTGCTAGTTTTTTTGGTCTTGAATGAATGAATAATTGAATTAAATTCGCAGATACATGTTCCAATTACATGTATTGTTTAAATAATGTTGGTTTGTTGATGTAATACCTGTTATCTGTGATAGTGTTGTAATATTTGCCGCTGGACATGGATCATGTTTAACAATCCAAATGACTATTTATGTTAAAAATTGGTAGGATTGATATAGCCAATAACCTTTAAACAAGGGGGAAGACTATTTACCAAATGACAAGGCGAAGAAGGGATTATAGCAACTGAAGGAGATTTGGTGGGACTTGCGGTTGGAATACAAATACTGGCGTGTGAAGTTACCATTTGCTTATGTCATTACTATTTGTAATACTTTGCAAAGGATATAAGTGTAGTTCATTGTTTAACTTTACCACGACCCGTTAGTATATAGGATATTAATTTTTATACGAAAATGGTGTTTTCTTTGTTCAATAATTGCAAAATACCTACTATGCTCTGCAATATCACTATTCGAATGCTTATCTGGGTCATTTTTAAACATTTTGCTTTATTGGACAACACAATTTGTCTACAATGATGTTATTTGCAAAAAAACGACTAAAACATCTTTAGAGTTACGTCCCTGCTAAACTGAAGTCTTCAGGTTTCAGCTGTAGAGGTCCCAGTGAAGACATATTTTTTTAATTCTTCACGCACACACGTGCACAGTTAATGAACAAAGTTCGCAAAATGAAACATAGAATGCACTCTGAAGTATATCTTAACATTTACTCGTGACTGATGCTGAACTGCATACAAACATACGTTGAAGTCATAGGTAAAAAAAGGGCCTTAGCATCATGTTTGACAGTAACAAAAAAGTGTATACGGTTTACGTCAATGAGACAACTATGGACCGAGCAAAATAGCTAAAAGACTTTTATGTACAAGTTGGACAGTAAGACGGAAAATAAGTGTTACGTCAATTTACCGCAACCCATCATCAAAAATATCCAAAGAAATTCAATATGCACGTTTAACAGCAAAGTAAAAAAAACAAGAGTGCGGTTATGCACAGAAATATATATATATCTATATATATAAAAATGTATATTTTTGTATATGCAATGAGTTACTAGTGGTTACGTTTTCGAAATTAAAATTTAAGTAAAGTTAAGTTAAGTTACATTGAATATAGTACATATTTATTTATTTATTTTTACCTCCGGCAGTGAGGCGAGAACATGTGATCTTTTAGCTGTCAGTCGCGCATCTTACCGCTGAGCCACAGAATCAATTGCTGAAAATGTGTATTCTTAAGTATATAGCTCTACTCTATTGCGTAGCTCTACTCTACGGCCAGGAAAGAGAAAAAAAAACTATTTCCCCACTTCCAGCTTCTTTTTTTCAAATAAATTTAACATGATTGATTTATTTTTAATTTGAAACAAAGATAGAAGATATTAGTTTATTGTCTGTTAATTTTCCTGAACCACGGATGAAAGACGGTTGCTTTATCTTTTTTTTTCTTCTCAATAATGTATTTCAATACTTTCGAACAATTTGGTTGCTAGTTTTTTTGGTCTTGAATGAATGAATAATTGAATTAATTCGCAGATACATGTTCCAATTACATGTATTGTTTAAATAATGTTGGTTTGTTGATGTAATACCTGTTATCTGTGATAGTGTTGTAATATTTGCCGCTGGACATGGATCATGTTTAACAATCCAAATGACTATTTATGTTAAAAATTGGTAGGATTGATATAGCCAATAACCTTTAAACAAGGGCGAAGACTATTTACCAAATGACAAGGCGAAGAAGGGATTATAGCAACTGAAGGAGATTTGGTGGGACTTGCGGTTGGAATACAAATACTGGCGTGTGAAGTTCCCATTTGCTTATGTCATTACTATTTGTAATACTTTGCAAAGGTTATAAGTGTAGTTCATTGTTTAACTTTACCACGACCCGTTAGTATATAGGATATTAATTTTTATACGAAAATGGTGTTTTCTTTGTTCAATAATTGCAAAATACCTACTATGCTCTGCAATATCACTATTCGAATGCTTATCTGGGTCATTTTAAAACATTTTGCTTTATTGGACAACACAATTTGTCTACAATGATGTTATTTGCAAAAAAACGACTAAAACATCTTTAAAGTTACGTCCCTGCTAAACTGAAGTCTTCAGGTTTCAGCTGTAGAGGTCCCAGTGAAGACATATTTTTTTAATTCTTCACGCACACACGTGCACAGTTAATGAACAAAGTTCGCAAAATGAAACATAGAATCCACTCTGAAGTATATCTTAACATTTACTCGTGACTGATGCTGAACTACATACAAACATACGTTGAAGTCATAGGTAAAAAAGGGCTTTAGCATCATGTTTGACAGTAACAAAAAAGTGTATACGGTATACGTCAATGAGACAATTATGGACCGAGCAAAATAGCTAAAAGACTTTTATGTACAAGTTGGACAGTAAGACGGAAATAAGTGTTACGTCAATTTACCGCAACCCATCATCAAAAATATCCAAAGAAATTCAATATGCACGTTTAACAGCAAAGTAGAAAAACAAGAGTGCGGTTATGCACAGAAATATATATATATCTATATATATAAAAATGATATTTTTGTATATGCAATGAGTTACTAGTGGTTACGTTTTCGAAATTAAAATTAAAGTAAAGTTAAGTTAAGTTACATTGAATATAGTACATATTTATTTATTTATTTTTACCTCCGGCAGTGAGGCGAGAACATGTGATCTTTTAGCTGTCAGTCGCGCATCTTACCGCTGAGCCACAGAATCAATTGCTGAAAATGTGTATTCTTAAGTATATAGCTCTACTCTATTGCGTAGCTCTACTCTACGGCCAGGAAAGAGAAAAAAAAACTATTTCCCCACTTCCAGCTTCTTTTTTTCAAATAAATTTTAACATGATTGATTTATTTTTAATTTGAAACAAAGATAGAAGATATTAGTTTATTGTCTGTTAATTTTCCTGAACCACGGATGAAAGACGGTTGCTTTATCTTTTTTTTTCTTCTCAATAATGTATTTCAATACTTTCGAACAATTTGGTTGCTAGTTTTTTTGGTCTTGAATGAATGAATAATTGAATTAATTCGCAGATACATGTTCCAATTACATGTATTGTTTAAATAATGTTGGTTTGTTGATGTAATACCTGTTATCTGTGATAGTGTTGTAATATTTGCCGCTGGACATGGATCATGTTTAACAATCCAAATGACTATTTATGTTAAAAATTGGTAGGATTGATATAGCCAATAACCTTTAAACAAGGGCGAAGACTATTTACCAAATGACAAGGCGAAGAAGGGATTATAGCAACTGAAGGAGATTTGGGTGGGACTTGCGGTTGGAATACAAATACTGGCGTGTGAAGTTCCCATTTGCTTATGTCATTACTATTTGTAATACTTTGCAAAGGTTATAAGTGTAGTTCATTGTTTAACTTTACCACGACCCGTTAGTATATAGGATATTAATTTTTATACGAAAATGGTGTTTTCTTTGTTCAATAATTGCAAAATACCTACTATGCTCTGCAATATCACTATTCGAATGCTTATCTGGGTCATTTTAAAACATTTTGCTTTATTGGACAACACAATTTGTCTACAATGATGTTATTTGCAAAAAAACGACTAAAACATCTTTAAAGTTACGTCCCTGCTAAACTGAAGTCTTCAGGTTTCAGCTGTAGAGGTCCCAGTGAAGACATATTTTTTTAATTCTTCACGCACACACGTGCACAGTTAATGAACAAAGTTCGCAAAATGAAACATAGAATGCACTCTGAAGTATATCTTAACATTTACTCGTGACTGATGCTGAACTACATACAAACATACGTTGAAGTCATAGGTAAAAAAAGGGCTTTAGCATCATGTTTGACAGTAACAAAAAAGTGTATACGGTATACGTCAATGAGACAATTATGGACCGAGCAAAATAGCTAAAAGACTTTTATGTACAAGTTGGACAGTAAGACGGAAAATAAGTGTTACGTCAATTTACCGCAACCCATCATCAAAAATATCCAAAGAAATTCAATATGCACGTTTAACAGCAAAGTAAAAAAACAAGAGTGCGGTTATGCACAGAAATATATATATATCTATATATATAAAAATGTATATTTTTGTATATGCAATGAGTTACTAGTGGTTACGTTTTCGAAATTAAAATTAAAGTAAAGTTAAGTTAAGTCACATTGAATATAGTACATATTTATTTATTTATTTTTACCTCCGGCAGTGAGGCGAGAACATGGGATCTTTTAGCTGTCAGTCGCGCATCTTACCGCTGACCCACAGAATCAATTGCCGAAATTGTGTATTCTTAAGTATATAGCTCTACTCTATTGCTAGCTCTACTCTACGGCCAGGAAAGAGAAAAAAAAACTATTTCCCCACTTCCAGCTTCTTTTTTTCAAATAAATTTTAACATGATTGATTTATTTTCAATTTGGAACAAAGATAGAAGAAATTAGTTTAGTGTCTGTTAATTTTCATGAACCACGGATGATAGACGGTTGCTTTATCTTTTTTTTTTCTTCTCAATAATGTATTTCAATACTTTCGAACAATTTAGTTGCTAGTTTTTTTGGTCTTGAATGAATGAGTAATTGAATTAAATTCGCAGATACATGTTCCAATTACATGTATTGTTTAAATAATGTTGGTTTGTTGATGTAATACCTGTTATCTGTGATAGTGTTTTAATATTTGCCGCTGGACATGGATCATGTTTAACAATCCAAATGACTATTTATGTTAAAAATTGGTAGGATTGATATAGCCAATAACCTTTAAACAAGGGGAAAGACTATTTACCAAATGACAAGGCGAAGAAGGGATTATAGCAACTAAAGGAGATTGGGTGGGACTTGCGGTTGGAATACAAATAATAGCGTGTGAAGTTACCATTTGCTTATGTCATTACTCCTTGTAATATTTTGCAAAGGTTATAAGTGTAGTTCATTGTTGAACTTTACCACGACCCATTAGTATATAGGATATTAATTTTTATACGAAAATGGTGTTTTCTTTGTTCAATAATTGCAAAATACCTACTATGCTCTGCAATATCACTATTCGAATGCTTATCTGGGTCATTTTAAAACATTTTGCTTTATTGGAAAACACAATTTGTCTACAATGATGTTATTTGCAAAAAAAACGACTAAAACATCTTTAAAGTTACGTCCCTGCTAAACTGAAGTCTTCAGGTTTCAGCTGTAGAGGTCCCAGTGAAGACATATTTTTTTAATTCTTCACGCACACACGTGCACAGTTAATGAACAAAGTTCGCAAAATGAAACATAGAATGCACTCTGAAGTATATCTTAACATTTACTCGTGACTGATGCTGAACTACATACAAACATACGTTGAAGTCATAGGTAAAAAAAAGGGCTTTAGCATCATGTTTGACAGTAACAAAAATGTGTATACGGTATACGTCAATGAGACAATGAGACAACTGTGGACCGAGCAAAATAGCTAAAAGACTTTTATGTACAAGTTGGACAGTAAGATGGAAAATAAGTTTTACGTCAATTTACCGCAACCCATCATCAAAAATATCCAAAGAAATTCAATATGCACGTTTAACAGCAAAGTAAAAAAACAAAAGTATCATTTATCAACACATTAAGAAGCACAATCATCCTATTAAATATTTAGCAGTTCAACCTTTAGAAGTAGTAAATAAGCAGCCTGGTGAATCTCATTCAAAGTTTGTACGATCACGGAAAATAATTGAATTAAATTGAATTAAAAATACTACAGACAGTCTACCCTCTCGGTCTTAATGATAATATCATGGGAATTGGTAAGATACCAAGAACCGATTCTGTTAACAGTTTGGGTATAGTTGCTAAGACTGTTCGTAAAAACCGTTTTCATGGTCGTGGAAAAAATCGCAACCAAAGAAAATTTCGAACCAATCTTACCAATATTTCACACCTAATTTCTATTTCAAAAAACAACGGCAGACATTATCTGTTAACAAAGCTCTGTTCATTACCGGTTAATAAGTTAAATAAAATTTTAGAGGATTGCAACACAATTTCATATAGCAGTCCTAAGTATGAAATCGTTCAAATTATAATGGCATATTGTTATTCTAAACTGTTTCCCAAAATTGATCGCCCTGAAGATCATAAAAAACATTTTATTAAAATAAAGTATGTCAATAAAGGTTTTGATTTTGTAAATATTGCCGGTATTTTTAACGACCATTCTGTTAAAGAACAAATTCCTGGATATTTTGATAATACTGTCAGTGAGCTCCCTCTTATTTGTTATATTTACAAGAAATCTAACCGGAAATTTGTGTTTAATTATAGCCAATTGTGTAAAGATGTTAATATCAGTGAAAATACACCTACTTCATGTAATTGCAGTTATTCCGAATACATTTATGGACCCATTTCCCATGTTATAACAGATCTTAACATCGTTCAAGACCGAGAGTTAAAATCATTCCTCAGTAAAGGACATAAATATCGTCCCCCGTCAATATAATTTAAATTGGAATGAGTGTCGTAATATCATCCACGACGCACTCCGTACTTACTGTTTAAAATGGATAAAACGGGAAAAAGCTGACACAAAATTTTTGGACTCTTTTTTTAATTCAGTATCGAACATAGTTGATATACGTATTCAACATTTTAAAGAACATGTTACTCTTAACAATAACCACAATAAACCTATTTCTCGTATCAAACATAAACTAAAAGAACTAGCCATGGAATTTGTTTTTAAGCTGCTAATAATATTATTACTGTTTGACGTAAATTTGACATTGAGGTTCTGAAAAATGAAACCACCAATTCACCAACATTCCAACTGACTCCATTTTCAGAAAACGACATCAGTAACAAACATAAACGTTTACATACCGCTTTACTAGCAGAACCAAATACAATGAAAGTCCCAACTATGTATTGGCTTCCGAAGCTACACAAAACACCTTACAAAATAGATTTATTTCGTCTTCAAGCCATTGTTCCACTACTAAATTGTCTATTCTTCTTACCGGTACACTTGGTACTATCAAAAACCTGATAATAAATTGTTCAAATAAGGCCTTCGAAAATAGTGGAGTTAGTTACTTTTGGTGTGTCAAGAACTCGTTGGAAGTACTTGATAAATTGCATGCTTATATTGGTGATTTTGAATCTGTTCAAAGTTTTGATTTTTCTACCCTATATATCACATTGCCTCACATTCTCATTCAGAAAAAATTCACACACCTATTAAAATGGGCATTGAAAAAGTCAGAATGTGAATATATATGTTCAAACTCTTTTAGGTCATTTTTTAGTAGCAATAAAAAAAAGAACGATGTCAATTGGACATGCTTTGATACTATATCTGCCCTTGAATTTTTACTAGATAACATTTTTGTTCGCTTTGGAGATTCCGTATATCGTCAGGTTATCGGAATTCCAATGGGGACTAACTGTGCACCACTTATTGCGGACTGGTTTTTGTATTGCTATGAGTTACAATTTATTACAAAAATCAGCAAATACCCATCGAAACAACATCTGATTCACATACTCACTTTGTACGACTTTGCCCCCAGCAGAGCTATACTGTAAAAACAATACATTAACGGTTGCTACACGGACTTAGATGCATTTAGATGGTCAAACTAGATGCATTTCGTAATGCTTTCAGTTGATGACCTCGGCCAATATTTCTTTTGTACTCTGACGTAAAGAAAGCCCACTTTGCTAAACACAAAAACTAAGTTTAGGTTTTCGAGCCATGACTTGCTAGGACTTTACTCTGGGGAGGGGACATTTTCTATATAATTTGTGGTAGGAATCGCTGTTGTAGGTTACTGTTTTCTGCTTCATTATATGGATTAGACTGAAAATGTGTTTGTGTATATGTGTGTGTGGGAGGGGGGAGTGAAAAAAAAACTATTCTATAGTCAAAACGTCTAGAAGTAATTCAGTGTTGCCCCTTGCTCCAACGCCCTTGAAGTTAAGCAGGCACTTAATTCCAATTTCTGAATTCATGCAAAGCAAACGATATTATTGATAAACTTTGAATTTCCAATATCGCAAACAGTCAATAGATGTCTATGTATGTCAATCTTGTATGTTAAGTTGCTGACCCGCTGACTTTTAATTTCTCCTTAAACATATCTTAAATAAACTCGAATAATTTAATCCCTCTCCGTGTCCAATTTTCTCTCATGCGAGGTTAATTCAGCCATCGTAGATCAGCGAAATTTAACGACTGAATTATTCTGGTTAATCTTAGATTATAGTATTTAGTATAATAGAAGGTGTCATTTGACTCCTTCCCTTTCTCCCTAATTGACATTTTACCGCAGCCCCCTTTTTAATAGTTCCTTGATCCACTACTGATTAACTAAGCGAACCAAAATATGCTTCTGTTATTTACCCCTTCTGTTTGAACAATTCATTAAGACAAATAAAACAATTCAATGGGAAATCTACTGACAAAATATTACCTTCCCTGTAAACAGTGAAAACTAGATCTTCTCAATGTTTGTCCTATTTTAGCAAGGACGCTATCAATTATGGATTCACGGAAAAACGTTCTGGTAAATAGTGAAAAAAAAAGTTAGTGGAAATAAAAACAAAAATTTCACTCAATGTTATCCTTTCCTCCTCAAGTAGCAAACGACGAGTACAGCAGGTCATAGAAGCTTGTTGTAAAATTTGTTTGAAATGTTGCTATGCGAATAAATCCATGGAGTACCAACCTCAATTAAATTTTTTACTGTCTGTATAACTCTCTGGAAAATGCTAATCATTCGTATATATATAAAGCTAGACCAGAGAATGTCAGGGGAAAAAAGTCCAAACGACTGATATGCAGCAAAGATTGGCACTTTTGAAATTAAGTTACTAATCAAAATCAAACATACTTTGTTTCGATGTAAACATGATATGCGAATAGATCGAGAAGAACGCAAATTCTTTTACAAAACTCGAGACGACATTTTCTTGAAATTGTATACAAAATAGTAGAAATATACCTGCTTTATAACAATACTTATCTTAAATTTGTTAACCTGCACAGATAGACTTTTAAATTTTTATATTCACAAAAAGACAACATATCTCTATTGAAAATACATGTGATAAGAGCAGACCGGTGTGCTCGATCACTATAATTAGGTGTGACAAATTAGCATACTTTGGGACATTGTAACATGCTAACTTAACGGACTTTCAGGAACACTCCGAAAAGTGGTGACCCGAAAGATCTTTCGATTTTGTATGTACATGATTTTTTTCCATTTTTTTTTTATCAATATGCAGCAAAGATTGGCATTTTTAAATTTCAGTTACACAAGCTTCTAATGCAATTATCTCGATAAATACTGAACATAAAACATCGTGTATTTGCATTTATGTTTCTAATAACACAGTATAACAAATAATTTATTTAAAATGTACAATTATTATTTAGATATAACTTTTAATCAGTATCGTCACCGGTATTGTTTTATTATTGACTATCTCGACTCTATCATAAGAAGAGTAAATTTTCGTTTGTTTTCGTTCACTGGATAT
Organism: Mytilus edulis; assembly: GCA_019925275.1. NCBI lineage: Eukaryota > Metazoa > Mollusca > Bivalvia > Mytilida > Mytilidae > Mytilus > Mytilus edulis. The sequence continues at coordinate 83,397,162 of CM034350.1, forward strand.
CCCACTGCAACTGCTACTATATAATCGTAATATTTAATCGTTAAAACTACTACATGACTATATCATATATCATTCGATTCGAAAATATGTGTACAATAACATGTACTTTAAAATTAATTTGGTCGTCAACAGACAATTTGGTGCAGTTTTTCAGAAATCAAGATTAAAGATCGCCTACCATTTTCATGAGAAAAAAACATTGAATATTTATTTCCAATTTAAATACACTTTTAGCAGTAGAATGATTGTAAACTTGCATAATTTATGTTTTCTTCCTTATTCAATTTTTCATAAAAAAAAGAGAAAAACAATTATTAAAGGAGTTTCCTGAGTAAACGTATGCGATTTTACTAAAAATGGGTGATTTTCATTTTAAGGCTATGTATTTTTTCAAACAATTAGAACAGCCGTCAAAACTATACAAAATGTATAGACAAAAATGAAAAATATGTATTTGTTGATATAACTATCTATTATATCTCAATGAAAGTGAAAAATTTGAGTTTTGAGCATATACATGTATATCCGAGCACCTGTTTTGGGATATATATATATACATATAGCTAATTTACAGTAAATAACTGCGAGAAAATGAATAAGACACAAGTTGATAATTGTCTCTTCTCTGCTAATTAATGTGCATGCAATATTCACTGATTTACTTGTGAGACCACCGACACTAATAGTTACCTCAAAGTTAATAGGTGCTCCGTTACTGGGAACATCATATCGGATTCGATCAATGTATTGGTTCCAATCAAATCAAATGGTTGCCTCCTTAAACCTACATGTACATGACCTACACGACCTAAAACATATGCATATGAACATTTTGTATCATTCATTTTGTGCGACAACTCTTCACCAGTGACCTGAGTGTAATGTTGACAGGGGCGGATCCAGAACTTTCATTTTTTTTTGGAGGGGGATGTTTGCTCCAGTCATGTTTCAGTGATTCCCTATATAATCGACAGAATTTTTAATACGAAAAAGGGGGGATAAGGGGGCTTTCCCCTTTATTTGAAATCTCTATTTTCAGGCATAGGCTCTTATAAATTTTCTTTTTGAAGAACTGAAATAAATATGAGACGGCATATGAGTTTTCAGCTGCTTTACATTAAAATACATCATGTACATACCTGTGACATACACAATTATACATAGAGCCATTTTAAAAGCTATTTTTTGCAATACTTAAATAATGTAGAATCAAATGTTGAAACATGTAGTTGAAATTGTTAGCTTTAAAAAATGAACATCCAAAGTTTAAACATAAGAATGACCATATAGTCTTTAATGTATATGCTATTGCCACGAAACTAGGTCATTGTAGGTAAACTGTCATCTATTCCCCTAAATCTTAGTTCACGCCAAGTTTGATTAAAATTAGTCGAGTATATCTTCTCTATTAGCATGATTAGGTCTCTTGTTTGGATAGTGTATAATATGCAAATTAAAATCATTCTCCTTCCAAATTTATTTCTTTAAATCTTATCCATCATGGATGAAATAGCAAGTAAGGGATGAAATTAAATTGGAGGAAATGACCAAATGTTGCAATTTTTTTTAGGTAAAGTAGTGATTTGGTATAGTTTGAAAAGGTAAAATATTAGTATGTCTGAAGTTGTCAAACCTAATTATAAACCCTATAAAAATAAAATTATCCTTATTTTGAGTTATAGCTTATAAATTTTTCTATAATGATGAGCAGGGGCGGATCCAGCCAGTTTAAAGGGGGGGGGGTCCCAATCCAGAGTAAAAGGGGGGGGGGGGTTCCAACTATATGCTCCAATTCAAATGCATTGCTCTGCCAAAGAAAAGGGGTGGTTCCAACCCCCGGACCCCCCCCTCTTGGATCTGCCAATGTGGTTCTGTCCCAAAAGTAGTACACTGCACTGTAAAAGTTTATTTTCGGATAGAGCCAGTGCAATTTTACCTCACTGTTCTAGTTGAACAGTAAGATTTTGGCATCACTTGGTGTCTGTCATCGTCTGTATGGTGTTCTCCTCTAAAACTACTGAACATATTTTTAATAAACTTAAGCTGAATGATCCTTCATGTCATATCTATGGGTATCTAGAACACAGTTTTTGTTTTGTTTTCTATTTTGTCAAAAAACATTGTGATCATGGCTAAATAACAACAAAGGAGTAAAGGTAGTTTTGGCTTTTATCTAAAAAAAACCCAAATTAAAGCATTTTTGTAAAGCATTTAGAGCAAATCTGACACGGAGTAAATTGTTCATTATAGGTGAAGTTCTATCAACAATAAATTTTCAGACAAATATAACAACCCATTGTTGGGTTGCTGTCACTAGATTGGTAATTTTAAGGAAACATTGTAGTTTTTATACGACTGCAAAAAGTTTTTTGCGTTCATATATTGGTATCATGTAGTCGTCGTCGTCCAAAGACATTTGGTTTTTGCATTAATACTTTAGTATAAGTTAAAAGAAATCTATTAAATTCAAACACAAGGTTTGTGACCATTAAAAGGAAGGTTGGGATTTATTTTGGGAGTTTTGTCCAGAGTTTAGGAATTAGGGGCCAAAAGGGTCCAAAATTAAACTTTGTTTGATTTATAGAAAATTGAATTATTGGGGTTCTTTGATATGCCAAATCTAACTGTGTATTTAGATTCTTAATTTTTTGGTCCTGTTTAAATTGGTCTACAGTAAGGTCCAAAGGGTCCAAACTTATTTTGATTTAAACAATATTTAAATTCTTGGTGTTCTTAAATATGCTGAATCTGAATATTTACTTAGATTTTTTATTATGGGCCCAGTTTTCAAGTTGGTCCAAATCGGGGTCCAAAATTTTACTTTGTTTGATTTCAACAAAAGTTGAATATATGGGGTTCTTTGATATGCTGAATCTAACAATTCATTTAGATTTTGGATATTTTGGCCCCGTTATCAAATTGGTCCACATTGAGGTCTAAAGGGTCCAAAATTGAACTTTATTTGATTTTATCAAAAAAGGAATTATTGGGGTTCTTTGATCATGTTGATATGCTGCATCTAACCATGTATTAAGATTTTGAATATTGTACCATATTAGACATGTTAGAGGTTAATTGTCAATTGAAATCTATGCTGTGTCAACTATTGAATCACAATCTAAATTTAAAATTCAGAGCTGTATCAAGCTTGAATGTTGTGTCCATACTTGCCCCAACTGTCCAGGGTTTAACCTGTATGGTCGTATCAAGCTGAGCCATGCGTAGAATTTTTATTGGTTATCATATTGAATCTTGTTTCTGATAAAGATAAACATGATAAACTGTAAACATCAAATATATTTAGCAAAGTAAGGTCTACAATATGATATTAATACAACCAAAATTGGCAAATGACCCCATAAGGAGTTATTGCCTTTTGAAGACAATTTTTCACAATTTGTTCATCTTGTTTGCTTAATATTTGACATTGTGGAATCTATTACAGCCAAACTTGGACTGAATGAGTTTCAGAGTAACTAGTATAAAGTTTGTATTCTATTTCCTTTTACGTGAAGAAACATAGTAACTTTATAGTTACATGGCTAAAATGGAACATACTAGGGGTAAAATGATCACAAACGGAAGATTGATGCAAACAATTTCTGGTGAACACTTCGGGATCTTGAGAGCCTCTTGTTTAATTGCCTCTGTAAGTAATATATATTAATTTGAAATTTGACTAGTGAGACACATACTATGCATACAGATTATACTGTAAACAATAGTTCAGAGTTTAACGTAGTCAAGCGAACATATCATAGAAGAATAGTTGAATCATGTCATTGTTATCCGATGAAAAATTAGTACGAACACGAAGAAAAAGTATGGGAATGTTTGTTTTTTAAACTATTGACCAGGGTGAAAGTCTTTGAAAGTGATGACTGGCAAAAAGTCTGTGAAATGAAATAGCACAAATATTCCATTCTTTTTAAATATTATTGCAAAAAGAAAAACACATACTGATGTTTAATAATAGTTTTTACCCTTTTTATGTTTAGGACAAGAACTATAGAAAAATAATGAAAAATATAAACAGTTACAATAGAAATGAGTGGCAAAACAAGATAAACAGAATACAACAAGGCCTAAATGGTAAGACCACTTCTATATATTGTAAATTCAGAAATTATTGCTTGCATTTATTATAATTGTGATATTTTACGAATGGACAGCTTATTGTGATTACAAAAAAAAATCTGCATAAAGATCTATATATGTATATATGTTTCTGTTATCAAAATATGATTTCTTATTTTTGCGATACTCACCCAGTCACATTATTCGCATTACTAAAAACCTCCCTATAATTTCTGAATTTCAGTAAAAAAAGTAATTGCCTTTTAATGATGACTCACATAAAAATAAGAAGATGTGGTATGGTAGATGAGTGACTTATCCATCAGAGTTCAATGAATTGGATGCAAAAAATTAAAGCCCAATGACGGGCCGGCCTTCAATAATGAGAAAACACTACCTTTATAGGTCAGCAAATAAAGATCCCAACATAAATAGATTTAAACAATCCAATTTAGTTCAACATGTTCAAAGTCAATGACAATAATAAAAACAAATCATATCTATTAGCACTCAACCTTACCATAATATAGGACAGTGGTTCAAATAACACAACATATGAACATTCTATAACAACTATTCACTACAAAAGTCTAAAAGTCTGAAAAGACCAGTGTTTGTCTTAATCTGCATGAATTTGTACTCGACATTCTCCAAAAGTTTGACTTGTGTCTTAATTTTTCTTGACAAATTCTCATTTATATTAAATTTACTCGACATATTCTTGACATTCTGAATATGGTCTTAAAATTTCTTGAGAAGTTCTTGACATTTGAATACTGTCTTGAAATTACTCGACATATTCTTGACATTCTTATTTTTTCTCAGTACGGCTTGACATATTCTGAACATTTGAATTGTTTCTTAAATTTACTTGACAGTTCTGAGCTCTACAAATCATGACCAATATTCATGATATAACTTTAATCTTGATTTCTCTTTATATGATATACTAATTAACTATACTAATATAGATCTAAGCATTTTTTTCTTTTCAGGAAGGAGGAAATACCACAAATATTTATTTTTGATAAACAGTTATAAAAAAAACATTATTTTTTTAGCCACACAAACCCAAAAGATGAATTATGGGATCCAAACGAGACATATGGTTACATTTTAAAACTGCCTGCAAGACACCTATTTTAGTAAAGAAAATTTGACTTGCAGTTTTATGGATAGCAAAAATCTAAATGCTGTTTGTCAGTAACTTCGACTTATATTCCAAGTGAAAACAATTAATTAAATGTTTAATAAAAATAAATCGGAATTAAACTACATTGGGGATTATTCAGGGTATCCCAAATTAGTTGCACCAAAAGGATATCTTACTATACCAAATTAATCCTTGATTCTTCAAAGTTTAGTTTAGCCATAATAAAAAAGGAGTATATAACAGCAATAGAATGTCATAAACAGTGCAGAATAAGTCTGTTCACATTTCAGACGAAATTTATACTGTTGAGATAGTGTCAAGACATATTTAAGACTGTCAAGAATGTGTCGAGACATATTCAGACATTATTTACAATGTCAAGACATATTTAAGACTGTCAAGAATGTGTCGAGACATATTCAGACATTATTTAGAACGTCAAGAATATGTCAAGACAGATCGAGACAAATTTAAGACAGTCAAGAATGTGTCGAGACTAATCCAGACTCCTATCAGATGATACAGGAAGTGTCGAGAAATTTTAAGACAATGTTCATACTGTCAAGACACTTGTCAAGAAAAATCAAGAACTGTATATATATTTAGACAAATTCATAATATGTCAAGAATTTTTAAAAAATATTCAGACAAGCTAAGAATGTCGAGTAAAAATTCATGCAAATTCAGACAAAATCTGGTCTTTTCAGACTTTTTGACTTTTGTAGTGATTGCAAGTGGCTCAACTTTAAATATCACTGCAAGAACTTACATTGTAACAACGAATATTAAATCTTGGAGTCCAAGTTGGACACAAAGCACTGAAATAAGAGAACTCATAAGTAAGAATATCAAATGAAAGTTTCTCAAAATTTTCATTAAAAGATGATAAAATAAGCTTATTTTATTGCTGTTTTTTTCTCCATTTATAACATTTTTTTATTAATTTTGTGTATTTATAGGTCATATATCTTTGTTTTTATGAACATCAACAGGTCCTCATATGCAACTATTCCAGTCATAATTACGGTTATAACTCTGCATATTACTGGTTTAATTAGGATGTAAAATATATACTGGTTACCCCATGAATGATTTAAAGAAAAATGAAAAATACTGTTATATCATCTCGGTTAATTAATTATAATATCCATTCGAGGTCTTCTTTTATAAATATAAAATAATATTGTAAGGAATTTCATTGAGAATCGGACAACACTAATTAATCTACATAGGTATTGTCAAAACTTACATCGTGATCAGGTGCCATATTTGTTTTTTTTTATGACGTCGATGTTCTGACTAAAATATCTCCTTAATCTACCTATATGTCTTTGGCCATCATTATAGTTACAATAACGTGTCATATTTAATTGCAATATAAACAGGGAAATTAAATTGAATTATTTGCATGGAGAAAATAAGTGTCGAACATCGTCTACGTTTGAAAATATTTTGGTCGCCATTTGTTTCAAAACAATATAAGCAAAAACAAAAACAGCATGTATCAGCTATACCTAAAGGAACAAAATTTTAATGTTTAATTTTAGAGGCTGCTTTAAGGTAAGACAATAACTTAAAACGCGGGCATTCAAAGTTATTTGATTTTCATTGTAACAATCTTACAAAATATATTTTTACCAAGTCGACCCACGCTGTCAATGTGGTCGCCATTTTGAAAAATAATACCAGATTTTCTGAAAATAGCTAATTTTCAAATCAATTTGGAAGGGACATAATAAAACATTAAGCTATTGCACCTACGATATTTCAAATATTTATGAATGTAGTGATAAGAACATATTCCCACAATTATTCCATCAGTTTTGTATAAATCGCAATTTTATGTTTGAAAAGACAGAAAATACAATATCTATCGGAGTTGTATGATATAACATGGGGACTTATCGAGGCAACAAGACAAATTTTCAAAAGCATTTGGAAGGGAGAAGACCAAAAATTAAACTGTTCCAAAAGGCATAAATATCTATCTAAACATATGAGGAATTAATATAATAATATTCCCACACTTTTTGTATCATGAACTCAAAGTAATTTATTTTTATATATATTTTACTTGGGCTTGATACGGGTGATCTGTGACGTCACGAAAGTCACGCGATGACTGCTATAGTTGGATATGGCACGTCTATACTGACGAGGAAACTGAATTGTTAATAGGTTTCTACATAATGTGCTAATTGGATTAAATAATGCGAAATGAACTGTATGACTTTGTGATTTTCTGGAAAAAGAAATGGAAAAAAATCTACAAAACTGCTATAAACAAGATGGAGTACTATCAACATGATCAAAGATGCACAAGAACACAATTGTGTAAAATGCAACAACCTACAATGGATTTTGGAGAAATTAAGAAAAAAATAGTATCTTTTTCATGTTTGTTGTAGAAATAAACACCTGCTTTATCCATTCATGTACATGGCTCCATCAAATCAAATATACAGAGAAGATGTTTGAAGAACAAGTTGCCAAAATTTATTCAACCAATTGAAGGAAGATGTCTTGTGGATGTTATTTATGCACTGTACTGTTATGTAGAGGGTCGAATAATTGTACACAGCAGTTGAAACAGAAGACAAGTAAATTAACATGAAAAGTGTTTATTTTATCTAATATGCAAATATGAGCACATATTAATAACATCACAAATGGTATGATATTCATCCCGTTTTGCTTATTATTGTATTGTCTTAAACATCTTAAACAATCATTCTTTTGTTTTTGTATGTTTAATACTCACCATGAAAATTTGTATTACAGTTTTAATTATCTTTTGTATCAATAATTCAGTCTAGGAAAAATTATATTTATACTGTTTGTACTGTTATGAAATTTCCATCGAGGAAAAATAGGGGAAAACTTTTCCTTACGGAAAATTTGATGTTCAAAAATTTCCTTATAGGAAATTTGAAGAACAATGATTTCCCTAGAGGAAATTTGTTGTCTTGAATATTCCCTCAAGGAAAAATGTTTGTCAAAAATTTCCTCACAGGAAAAAGTATTTCCTCCAAGGAAAATTTTAAGCTGCAAATTTCCTCACAGGAAAAAGTATTTCCTCAAAGGAAAATTTGAAGCCGCAAATTTCCTCAAAGGAAAATATTTATGCAGCAAACTCCCTAAGGGAAATCTTTTTCCCTTGAGGAAAAAAACAATTTCCCTTGGAGAAAAATCATTTTCCTTTCGGGAAATTTGATTTTCTTTTAGGAAAACTACTTTTCCTCTGAGGAAATTGTTGCAAAAAGGGGCATAACATTTTCAACAGTGGTGCTAGAGCAAAAACAATTTAGAACAAATATCAGGGAACTAATACCAACCAAGTTATCAACTTCATTTTGGCTTAACTCCAAAAATTAAGGTGACAACTGTTGCACTAAGCGGAATTGCAAACTTGTCCCGGAGATTGTTTTTGCTCACGTAGAACCAAATTGTTATTTGACAAATAAAGTGATACTCAGTACATTTTTTTTCAAATGTATTTATACATGTTATATGACATCTGAAGACTACTCGTGTTTCAAAACCTCTTATGATAAAATCGCAAATGAACAATATTCCTACCATGTATATTAGTAGTACATTTGATATTTTTGGTGTTTATTCATGTAAGATCTTGAAATATTTTTAAAGTAGACTATTGAAGAATTGTGTACGATATTCTTGTACCTACTCTATATCGGCTCCTTTTTAATGGCATGTAAAAGTAGTTGATATACCCCCTTATTTGTTTTACAAAACACGACTAGCGCAAATATTGAAAGTGAATGTTTGATTGTTTCGAAGAGATTCTAATAAGTTTTTTTTTCTAAATGGAACAAAGCGTATAATTGTCTTAAGCTCGGGATCACAAAATATATTTGCAGATGCGGATACGTCAACGTATACGATACGATTGATACGTTTTTAAATGACCGACCTCTATTGATAAGCTCATGAAAAAGGAGGATATGGTGAGTTTTTTTCGTTTTATATGACAAATATAGAAGGGGACCTGAAACCGAATGTTAAATAAATCAATTCCAAATCCTGAAAGGATCAATCTTGTTTTACTCGAACTTCAAAAGACCCAGAGAGTCCCAATAAGGTCTGTCTGTTATGTATTATATTATGATATAAAACAACTAAAAAAAACAAATTTATTATAGCATGCATGATTGCATATAGAAGATTGCAGTCACTCCATGTCGCATCAACCTAACATCATAACTCTGTATGATCGCAGTAAATACAAATATTATTAAAAGAACTTTATGTCACCATACAAAGGACCACATGAACTACACTATTTCACAGATCTTCTTTTATTCATAATATTTGAACCAGCATATTTTTATTCAGGCTCATAATAAGGTCTCCATAAAACTAACAAAGAACTCAAAAAACATTTTGCTAACGTTAGCCGGAAAGCATTACGCACATTTATAACCAACCTGCAGTATCCTGACACGAAAACGTCCTGAAATATAAAAATTGTTGTTAAACCTATAATTACTGTTTACTTCAACTGTAGAGGGCAGGTTGACCTTATAGACCTTCAATATGTTCCTAACAATGAATTCAAGTGGATAATGCACTATCCAGATCATCTGACCAAATTTTACTTTCTTAGGCCTCAATATCGTCCAGGACAGAGAGGTTAAAAACTTTTTGAAAAAAGGACCAACATATCGTCCTCCATCTAAAATAGGTTGGAAAGAATGTCGTCAAGTCACCAATAATGCTCTTTCCTTGTTTTGTAAACATTTTTGTAAACGGGAAAAATCTGATAAACAACCTCTTGATTCTTATTTAAATAAATGTATGAATGTTGTAGAATAAAAAATAAACTTCAAGAACTTTCAAAGCGGTTTGTGTGTTTGTCCCGGCCGACAAAGCAGCCAACTATGTGGTGGTGGTATGCCGTAAATACTACACGGACGTTCTTAAGAATGGAATTTTAAATTCATCTACATTCAAGTCCATGCGCTCCACAGAGAGTCATATACTAAACAAACATATTATAACCACATCAAAGCTTAAGGCTTCTTCTGAACATTTGAAGGTCCCTACTATGTATTGGTTACCTAAACTACACAAAAACCCATTTAAATATCGTTTCATCTCGGCCTCAAGTAAGTGTTCTACAACTAATCTTTCAGTGCTTTTAACAAGTTTCTTAACTACTATCAAAGAGCTTATCATAAACTATTGTAATAAAATATATGAACATAGTGGAATTAACTATTTTTTGGAGTGTTAAAAATTCTTTGGATGTTTTAGATAAATTACGTGCGTTTGATCATGATGGTCCTTTTGATTCTGTTGACAGTTTTGATTTTTTTACTCTTTACACTACACTTCCACACTATCTTATCAAACAAAAGTTTTCCTATTTAATTAAATGGTTGTTTGGTGAATCTGAATGCAAATATATTTGCTGCAACTCATTTAAAGCAGTCTTCTCTAATGAGAAAGGTAAATATGCTAGGTATACTTACTGGAGGTGTGATGAGATAATTGAAGCTATTAATTTTCTCCTTGATAATATTTATGTACGTTTCGTCAACACAGTTTATCGATAGGTTGTAGGTATCCCTATGGGCACTTATTGCGCCCCTTTAATAGCAGACTTGTTTTTGTACTGTTATGAATCACAGTTTATGACCAAACTCAGTAAAGACTCGTCGAAATTGCATTAAATTGATAAATTCAACAACACTTGCCGTTATCTTGATGATATTTTTTCGTTAAACAATCAAGCATTTTCTCAATATACTGTTGAAATTTACCCAAAGGAACTTACTTTAAATAAATCAACTTTAAACGGTAATAACTGTCCTTTCCTAGATCTAGATATTTCGGTCTTAAACGGGAAAGTCCACACTAAAATTTACGACAAAAGGGAGGATTTTTCGTTCCCTATTGCTAATTTTCCATTTTTAGATGGTGATGTTCCTTTAGCACCATCTTACGGTGTTAATATTTCACAGCTCGTTCGCAATGCCTGTGTCTGTTGTGACATTGTTTTATGTTAACTAACGTTATCTATGTATTATTGGTAAATTATTAAGACAGGGTTTTCGTTAACATAAATTACTTAAAACCTTTACTTAATTTTTCCATAGATATAAAGATTTGGTTTTGAAGTTTAGTTGTACTTGTAGAAAACTTATTTCTTACGGGATAGCATATCCTCATTTTTACGGAAATGTTGTTAACCGTGCCAGAAAATTTAGAAACGATCCTGGTAAACTTGGCGATGCTTCAAACAAACTTATTCTAAAAGGTTACCAATTCAACACTGTAATAAGTTATGATGAGTTACGTCTTTTTCAACTGATTTTTATAGTTCGTTCTAATGTTGTACTGTTATACCACTGTCCAAGGTTAGGGGAGGGTTGGGATCCCGCTAACATGTTTAACCCCACAACATTCTGTATGTAATAGCCTGTCCCAAGTCAGGAGCCTGCAATTCAGTGGTTGTCGTTTGTTTGTGTGTTACATATTTGTTTTTCGTTCATTTTTTGTACATAAATTAGGCCGTTAATTTTTTTCGTTTGAATTGTTTTACATTGTCATTTCGGGGCCTTTTATAGCTGACTATGCGGTATGGGCTTTCCTCATTGTTGAAGGCCGTACTGTGACCTATAGTTGTTAATTTCTATGTCATGTTGGTCTCTTGTGGAGAGTTGTCTAATTGGCAATCATACCACATCTTTTTTTTTATATTTAGAGCTCTGAAATAAAAGAGAGCTCCTCCAAAGTGATAATGGGAGAATGTTCACTGCACATAATCACTGAACTAAATTTTTTATGGTCAGACTTAGTAATAGTTCTTCGGCGACCAAAACATCCGCAAAGTCAAGGGTCTGTAGAACGAGTAAATGCAGACATTAAAGAAATGCTCATATCATGGATGAATGATGACAAACGGCAGTGGTCTGAAGGCTTGCGCTTTGTACAATTTCAGAAAAATCGATCACATCACAGGGTAATTATTCAATCGCCTTATCATGCTCTGTTTAGTTCTGACCCAGATATGTGTTTGTCTTCATTTTTTATGCCCAAGGATCTATTGCCAAATCTTGAATCCGAGGAAGATTTGTTCGAAGAGGTTTCATAGGACAACAGTAAAATTGATGACACAGATGAAAAAGAAAATGTTGAATCGGTAGAATTAGAAAGAGAACCTAACGATTCTGTGACTGATAGTGAAACTGGACCAACTAGTACAACTATTGAAGTTGTATCAGAGGAAGTCGAAACACAAATAATTCATGCAAGACAACGCGCATTGTCTGGCAAACAAAACCAAGCCGATGTTCTTAAAAGAAATACAAAACAGAAATAGAGCGAGTTATATGTTGGAGACAATGTTATCATCCTTATTCCACAGAATGACCGATCACCGACCGATCCGAGTAATATACAAGCTGTTGTTGTGGAAGTATAAAATGTTGGTTATTCTGTAGGGAATTTAGCAGGAGTTTTAAGCAGAAACCAACAAGAATCTATCAATGACTCTTTTTGGTCCGTTAAATAAGTTCCTGATTTACAACTTGCCCTGAGAGAAGCTTTGAATTTTTTTTTCAAAAACTAGTGGACAGGGTTATCTCTCATGCAAATGTAAAAGGGATTGTAACAATTTCAAGTGTAAATGCAAAAAGCAGAATGTATTTTGTAATTCGAGGTGTGATGGTTCGCTCATCTGCACCAACAAATAAGAAAATTGTATATTATTGAATAGCATTATAAATATAGTTGTCAGTGTGTTTCATATTGATTCATAATTGAAATTAAAATGAGTTTTAATCATTTGATTTAAAACCTGATTCTCTGTAAAATATTGTACATGTTATCAGTAAAAGTAAGCCTTATTTTGTACAAATTATAATGTGTACAGGCACTTTTATATAAATTTTTTATTTGTAGAAACTGAATATTCACATCATAATATGTACGTTTTTATTGTACACAGTATAATTTGTACAAAATGATAACTTGTACACAACATAATTATATAATTCTATCATTGAAAATGTAGATGAAAATACATAAAATCAGGTTCTTACGTGCTGTATTGTTTTAAAGATATGTTTTTTTTTATATTTTGTTTATTACTTAGACTTAAATGGATTTGATTGAGTCCGGTCGCATTTAGTTTTAGATACCAGTGGTTGCATTTTATCTGACTATTATCATTCAAAGTGTGTTAACTGGAAACCAATTTAAGAAAACACGTTTGAACCTAGGAAAAAGAAGTCAAATAAAAATATCTTTGTTTACCAATATAATGAACGAATTTCTTTTCGAAAATGTAGCGAAACAACTTTACACAAAATTTAGGTACCGGGGAGGGTGCCAGCTATTCTAACAAAACATTAGTTTATTACACTTATTTCCGTTCTGTGATGTATATGTCGTGTGAGTAAAAAATGAAAACAACACGTTATGAATATCATCCGCTTTACCCCTGTCAGATTTGCTCTAATGCTTTGGTTTCAAAGTAATTCGCCAAAATCTTTACCCATATGTTCTATTTTTAGCCATTGCGGCCATCTTGATTGACTGGTCGGGTTAAGGGACACATTTTTTCAACTACAAACCTCAATGATGATTGTGGACAAGTTAAGTTAAATTTGCTTCAGTAGTTTCAGAGGAGAAGATTTTTGTAAAAGATAACAAAAATTTACGAAAAATTGTTAAAAATTGACTATAAAGGGCAATAACTCCATAAGGGGTCTATTGACCATTTTTACCCCTGTCAGATTTGCTCTAAATGCTTTGGTTTCAAAGATATAAGCCAAAATCTGCATGTTAACCATATTATTCTATTTTTAGCCATGGCGGCCATCTTGGTTGGTTGGCCGGGTCACCGGACAAAATTTTAAACTAAATACCCCAATAATAATTATGGCCAAGTTTGGTTTAATTTTGCCCAGTAGTTCAGAGGAGAAGATTTTTGTAAAAGTTAACGACGACGACGACGACGACGGACGCAAAGTGATAAGAAAAGCTCACTTGGCTCTTCGGGCCAGGTGAGCTAAAAAGTTAAAATTTCACATTTTTTTCCAGTTTCTACATTAAAAAATGTAATTAAAAGTAAACCAATAACTTATTTAATCTTACATTACCTTTTATTTAGTACTAACAAGAGAAATACAACTAAATAACAAATACTAGGTATGTTGCTTACGCAGTGACATACCTACGACATCTATCGTTATAACTTCCCTATAGTTATAAGTGCAAATATAAGAAATTTGAATAAAGTGTAATGATACAAATTATTTCTTTAGGAAAAGGAGATTTTTTTGCAATATTGTCCTTTGTAAATTGTTTTTTTTTTTACATTGGTTCAGTAATTAACAAACTACCCATTTACTTGTCTTGGTAACTAAAACGGGACACATGTTTATTTAAAAGGAGTTACATGAGCGCGTTATATTTGGAAAAGACCGTTTAAAGACAATAATTATATACAATCAACAAAGATGTAAACTACAATATGTTTCATTATATTTCAATAACTGTTCGTAAATCAATCTGAAATGTATTCATAACATGAGTAATTGACTTCAAACGAAAATACAATATTTCTTATAACATATGTTTTCCAGTGTGTGCAAAGATTAAAGAAGCCAAACTAATGTCAAATGATCTTAAAATAAAGGTTGAATATTAATATTATACTTGAACGGCTAAGTTAAACACGTGGACGTTGACTCTTTTAAAAGTAAGTCCTCTCTTTTATAAAAATCTTCAGAAATGTACTGCTATTGAGTTATTGTCTTCCCGTTCTGTAATTCACCGATAGTTTTTCGTATATAATGACCCTGAGACATAATAACTATCAAAATGACCATAACAAATAAAATTATCGCTAGTACTTTAGCATCCGAACAATGAAAGTGGAATGGATAAACCGGGATGAAAGGAAAAGCAAATAAACAGGGAAGTTGTATTCTGAAAGAAAAAAAATAATTTACCAAAATCATTTAACTGTTATGATATGTGTAATTAACAAATGGAAATGCATAGAAAATATATGTACCAAAAACAACTTTAATGATTTAATGAATTATTTATTAATTTATTAAGAATATTTGTATACGATTGTTTTACTAGCTAATCAAATCATATCACGGATAAAATGATTAACAAAACTAATTATCTATTTTTATTATATATAACTGTTAACAATAACTTATAAAGAACTATGCAAACTACAATTTCAGGATTAAAGTACAAACTCCAATAGATTATCTATAATTGAATAATTAATACACCTGATTAAACATGAATTTACGTTCATCAAATTCAGCATTTTACATTCAGTTTCCGATTCTTCTGCAATTGTTGAAAGGTATCCATTTACACCATTTTAGTTCATGCAGGTGTTTCCACTTTTACATTTATGACAAAGATCACTGGGGTGGGGCTTGTTTGGATCGGTATGGCGTTGTGCTCTTTCCTCCTCCCGGGAACAAGTACAGTTGACCTGACCACAAATCGAGCATTTCAACCTTGCAACTCTGTAAGGATTACTTTTTGCAATTTTGAGCGTAGTGTGCATAGAAATAGGCATGTGTTTGTTTGTTTATGAAAATGACAAAAAAATGAAACTGTCTTTTGTATCGCTTTTAAAAAGAAATAATTAAGAAAATTCAGAATTCAAAATGGTTGTATTAAAAATCGGCAGAAAGATTTTATCTTTAGTACATAAAAAGTGTCGACGATATGTATTTTATCTGCCTAGCTTTACTTTCACTGTTAGTTCCTTGAACGCAGTAAACATTGGAAATTTCCCATTGTGCTCCACTATCAGAACATCTGAAAAATCCGTATCTACGTTCACCTGACATTCTGCTTATTTTCCTTCTAATTAGCCGAGCTTTGAACTGATAAATAGATGTTGATAGATCGTATGCAAAAACAATTGTATATCTCTTTATGATTTAAAGATAACAATTTTTTTGGTAAATCTACTTTCCGTTAAGAGTTAAGAGTTAAGAGTTAAGACAAAATGAATCATCACAGGAACTCGATAAACTGATTTATACCAGCAGAACTTTAAAGGGATAATTCGCGAATTTTCACTTTTCATCTTATTTTGTTCATAATACCATAAAAAACATATTCACCAAGTTTTATTTTGATATGAAATCTAATAAAGGAGAAAATTGGGAATTATTAATTTTATTTCTTGAAACTTCCTGACTTATGTGACGTAGTTTAAGTCTTTGATGCATGCCGGGAGTGAAAATATCTCATTTAAGTCTTGTTCGTTAACCATTTAATAACGCCATTTAAAGCGCATCGACGACTTTTGGTGTAGCTATTGACCAACGAAAAATAAGTGATAGCCATGCAACTTTTAAAATTAGATCGTGTGGATATTTTAAATCGAATTTTAATAATAAAATTAATTCATACAAGAGAACATTTTTATGATTTTTTCTACAAATACTTTAAACAAACATATGAAATTGACATGATCAATAGTGTAATAAAAATACACGTTTGTTTTTTGACCTTTTTGCTTCATTCTCACATTTTCACTTGCTTGTACGGTGGAAATAAAATGTGTATTGTTTTGTGACACCTAAAGAATGTTGAGTGCGTCGGTTAACTCAAGGTAATTAAAGGATTAGCATTATGTAATTCTAATCCTTTGATCCTCATTCAGTGAAATCTAGGCGTCACGGTTTACTGGCTTGAAGGTGTGAACAACATTTCGTATGAATTGAAAACGGGAGTCAGTAAAAGTTTTAGACACAGAAATCAAGGACTTATATAGACGTCCCTGCAGAAATGTAAAAAAAAGTTAATTAATTAACGGGAATAATAAGGTCGCACAATAACTGGATAGCTGTTGTATATTTTTATATTTTGCATAAGCATGATAAGATCACTTTTAAATGAATTATGACTTTTGATTAATTCAGTAACGATTAAATACTTTATTATTTTAATTGAAGTATAAATTCATAATAAAAATGGCCTTCTAATTACGAGTGTATGAACCAAAAATTGTACTATTTTAGATTAGGATCGGCAGCCTTAAATATTTCAAACAGATCATTAACAATTGCAATTATATAATTTAGTCCATCCAAAGTTATCTTTAATTACCTATTTAGGAATTAATGTTTTCATCAAAATATTTCAAATCTCACAAAGCACGAATACTTCAGATATTTGATAATTTTTTTTAAAAATTGACAGAAAATTAAAGAATCTTTTTGGAATGGAATCGAAATTTACGAACATATATGCTTTTCAAGTGTGAAAAACAACAACATTTTGTTTTACATAATCGGGAATGTCCTTAACAAAATAGTCTTCGTCTCACAACGTAACTATATCGGGCCCAATTATATATAATACTTTAGCTATTTGACCAACAATGTATAAAAAAAAAACAAAAAAAAAAACAGAACGAATTTAATGTCAACTTTTCCTATTGTTTAATGTTATTATAAGTCTGTTTCAACTGGCAAGAATACCTATAAAGCGGACAAGCAGTTTGTTCTTTAAATTGCTGTCATTGAATATCAAGAAAGAAAATAAATCCCGAAATTGATTTGAAACTTTGATACTCTATAGTTTTCCTGGAAAATATTCACATCCCTTAGGGATTATTAGTGTACGTCCAGTTGCATACATATAACATGCATGTCGGAACAATTGTGATGATGACGAATTTCTTCTTTTATTCGAGAACAATCTAATTGATATATAAATGTCCATAACTTCGATGAGCCAAAGAAAGTTATATATCGACCTGTATTTAAATCTCTTCTTCTTCTTCTTTTGGTATACAATAGTCTTTCGACATTTGATGATTACACACTGTTGGCATACGTGGACTAGTCCACTAACAAAACTTTTACCACAATTTACACAAAACGTATGTTTCTTTCTTATGTACAATGTATACATGTATATATTTGAATTTGCGCTATAGTTCCGTAACTTTTTATCCTGGCGTATATACGATGGTCGACAAGTGCGTACATTTTTTTAAATCAAAATTTCTGGTATGGTCCGATCTGTCCTTCACCATTGACAAAAAATATGTATATAGATTTTTATTTCATCAAATCCGTTGTTTATTTTTAGGTATTATCTATATTTTTATAAATAATTTTCTTTACATCAGAAATTTTATTCATAAACAAGCGTGTGAGCAAGGATTTGTATAGTTAGACTAACTATACAAATCCTTGGTATGAGTTTAGTAATGACTAGTATATAATATCACTTTCGGACACGCAAGATAGAGATGCATATTATACACCTAATAGTTCAAAATGGAAAGTTATAAGTTATCGGCCGTGTACACTGACCAATACCCTAAGAAGTGAAACGATGCATGAATTTGCAAGCTCGAATACCTGGACGTGTCACATCCCCTGCTATACCTTTGGGAGTAATACCTTTAGCCATGCAGGTGATCAGTGGAGCGAAGATCCTAATTTATTTGAATAAAGTTTATTACATAAAAGAATTATGAACTAATTAGATTTCCGAAAATAATTCAAGTTTCACGGAACACTTATTTATGATTTGAAACTTTTACTTTTTAACTAATTCCAATACTATCATTATTGTTAAAAATAACAGATCATGGTTACAGAGACATATATACACAATGTCTCTGATGGTTATTAAAAAAAAAAGATAAAAAAATTTTCTGTATCAACTTAGTTATAGTTAACTAGTCGGATAAAACAACCGTACGATTGACAAGATATCAACACGCAATTACGACTACATCGGGTTACTGTAGTTTTGGTCCTTAGACATATCTTGGGAACAATTCGGAGAAGGTAACAAAATGGCCGACCGGAGAGAATTGATACTCTAAATTTAAAATCGATGGTGATCTCTTATCAAGCAGAATAAAACTTTAATATTCATGAATTTGAGCATTTTTATACAGAATGAACATAATATCAATTTTTGATTTTTTTGCGAAGTTTCCCTTTAAGCAACGCAAAGTAACACGCTAAAACAATATTTTAAAACTGTTTTTTCTTCATTTTTATTAAATAGAGATGCAACACTAAGTCAAGTTTAATCTTTTTTTTTGTATATGTGTCTGTCCAGAAATTCAGAAACCCTGTTCTAATGATAAAGTTTTCTCATAATTTGTTTTTCTTTCTGTCTTGATTATACTTCCTATTCTTTTTTAAAAGGGTAGATTTTATTTTTTTGTTGGATTCAATGTTCATTTATTTTTTACTTCTGTTTGATTGAGTTTTACTTTTAATCACTAATGACTACTAATACTCATATGATAGAAGTTTGAGTTATGATAAAGACATATCTAATACTTAGTTTTTATCTTTTCTAGGACTTTATTTAATTTATTTGTTTTCAATTAAAAAAATGTCTTTTAATAAAGATAAAAAAATAAAATATGATAAAGTCCACCTGATGGTTGATAATAGGATACTATCGGATATTGAACGTTTATTTTGTTTATCTTCTGCAGTGACAAAAAGATTTGTTGTATGTTTGAAGACTGATGTTTTGAACCTGTCTGCTAATGTGGAAAACAATATGACCAAAACCACTTGATTTCTTCCATTTTCTGGATTACATAAGGATACATGTGTTATTTTGCAATGATATTCATTGTTTCATAAATCTTTAGACTTAGATCTTAAACAAATGAGAAAAGCTATAAAAGTACACCAAGTCGCCTAAAAAAGGCAATGCGTAGACTGAATTGAAAATCCCTGCTGTATTTTCAAATTTACTCAATGTTACAAATAATATCAACTGTACCAATTTTTACTGCATACTAATACTGTACTAAGTTATACTACATAAGATGAGTTATTTGTTTTCAATTTAAAATGTTTCTATAGGATTAAACACAAAAGACTTTTATGATAAGTTTGAAAGTCAGCAGCTTAGTCAACAAATCAATAACTTCTAGATAAATGTGTTCAATCTTAATATTAGTAATTCTCAACTATTTTTTTTCATTTTTGTGAAAGTAGTGCGTCCGTCTGTTCGGTAGTCCTATTGTTAATCCACTCTGTATCCGATTAAAAGGTGTGATAAAAGTTCTTTTAAATGAAGTTTGGTCGCATCAACTTTAAACTTATAACATAGAAATTTGATAGTTACCTTATCCCAAATAAAATTGTGGTCACATTAAATTGAATCTTAGTGCACATTTTTATTGTGAGGCATACTTCTCAAATCAATGTCAAATGATATGAATTGACAGTTGTCTGTCCATGAACTCATTGACAGCTGGTAGTTGGTTTTCTGCTTATGAGATATGGCCGAAGTT
Source organism: Mytilus edulis (assembly GCA_019925275.1). Lineage (NCBI taxonomy): Eukaryota > Metazoa > Mollusca > Bivalvia > Mytilida > Mytilidae > Mytilus > Mytilus edulis. The sequence continues at coordinate 83,417,705 of CM034350.1, forward strand.
ATAACGAGAGGATAGGTAGTTGAGGTTACTGCATACGGGGAAAATATCGTCGAATCAGTCTACGGGAAGACAATTATTCAACAGCAGTACATTTATGATGTTTTGTTAAGATTAATGATATTCTTTTACATTTCTTTTTTGCAAAAGGACGAGAACATTTAAAGGTCAAAAGGTAAATAATTCGCGTCAAGGAATGTCCGTCTACTAAACCTTGACACACTATACAACTGAGCTGGTGCATATCAATGCCACATGGCGAAAACTACTTAGTCGAGTACATTGTACTTAAAAAATACCGGGTCGATATCAAAATTTTGATCCACTACCTAATAAAATACCGAATTGAAACTTGAGAATGTTTTGATAAACTTCTCCCGTAATACAGAGAAACAATACTTATTTAGAAGTATAATATTTAAAAGTTGACTGCAATTAAACAGAGCAGTGAAAACAATCAATATTTCAGGTAAAAGAAGTATCGTAAACTATGAAATTAAATCGTATTGCTAGTTAAATACAAATTTCATATTCATGATCCACATTCATTGGAGCGGTTACGTAAAAGAGAGCAATACCAAACTGCAGTGAGGGTTCAAAACAAATTGTCAATAACGTTTGAAAAGAACACTTTTTGAATAACAGCTTAACACAAATGATGCAAACATTTATTCTTACTTATCTAACATATGAATTTCTATCAGGATTTCATACATATTGTGCTGAAGGTAAGTTTGATATTTTTTAGAATTTGTTTATTCAACTTGATAAATTTTGAGAATAAAAAAACAATTTTGTATGATTTTCAGTAATATTTTACATTGCCGCTTCTGTCTAGTTTACTTTTTTCGATACGATTCGATTTTTACATTTAAATTTAAAGTGTGACCAATTGACGGGTATTTCGTGTTAAAACAAAACTTAAAATCGTAATTATTTCAACTGAGATTAGTTCTTCAATTACTTTTCAATGTTCGATGTTTTGAGTCAGATTAAATTGATGATCCAATTTTCTTTTAATCACTTTTTTTTGGTACTTACAAATGTAACACTTCAAGTTAATGAATAATTTCAGTTTTTGAATTGTGTATGAAAATCTTTAAAAAATTGTGTTACACAATGCGACAACATCCTTGTCAATTCAATTTGATTTTAAGAATTATTTTAAAATTTTAAATTCCCTGAAATATTTCAGGGACTATCAATAAAACAAAAATTCTTGTTTGACAAATCAAACTGAATCAAATACAAATAAATCATCTGCCTTACCCTTTTATGGTTTAAAGTGGATATAAAAGAGGGACGAAAGATACCAGAGGGACAGTCAAACTCATAAATCGAAAATAAACAGACACCGTCATGACTAAAATCAAATAGACAAACAGACAAACAATAATACACATGACACAACATAGAAAACTAAAGAATAAGCAACACGAACCCCACCAAAAACTAGGGGTGATCTCAGGTGCTCCGGAAGGGTAAGCAGATCCTGCTCCACATGTGGCACCCGTCGTGTTGCTTATGTGATAACAAATCCGGTGATTAGTCTAATTCATTCCCTGTCCACTCATCAAATCTTATTAAAATGATAAGTTTTTCAATTGCTATTCTATTTTAACTGTATTAAACAGCAAAGCCCAAAAACAAAAATATTAAAAATAATTATTCATGATACCAATATAAATGTGCACAAATAATGTAATTTGCTGTAAAATAAAGTGGATATAGGTAAAATAATGCCTGTTTAATGTTTATGTAATGATACCGATTCTGCATGTTGATCGTGTAATGGAGAGAAGACATATACCAAAGGGACATTAAAACTCACCAAGCGAAAATAAAATGACGCCATGGCTAACAAAGACCATTAAACAAACAACAGTACACAAAACACAACAAAAAACTTAAAACTGTGTAACACGAACCCTATCAAAACAGGGGGTGATCAAAGGTGCACCGGAAGGGTAAGTAGATCCTGTAAATATGAGGCACATTTCGTGTTGCTTATGTGGTGAGTACAAACCTGGTGATGAATCATATAAAATAAAATTCAAAAAATGTAATAGCCATCGTTCATTATTGAACAGAAATGATAATAAAATTGAGAATGGAAATCGGGAATGTGTCAAAGAGACAACAACCCGACCATAGAGAAGACAACGGCAGACTGTCACCAACAGGTCTTCAATGCAGCGAGAAATTCCCGCACCCGGAGGCGTGCCGTTTTGTCCAGATAATACACAAAGGAATCCATTCCATGTGTCTGAATGACCTTACAATCACCTTTAAATGTTTTGATGAACACCTTAGATATCTTCAATCCGTAGTTAGTCAGATACTATACTTATATGTAACCATTAGGTTTATTTTAAACTTTTTTATTGTTGCAAAAAAACCTCAGGAATAAGAACACATGTCCAATACAACATGATTTAAATGTTTTTAATTTCTAATTATACAAATGTATTGTACTCTATCCACGTATTGAAAAGAGACTTTTAATAATGATGTTACAAAAAAGTTATGATGACAAAAACACCGTTTTTCATCATAAATCATATTGACCATTCATTATAAAACCTTAATGAAATATAAAACATTAAACACTGATTAGTCTTTTTTTATAGCGGAGATTATACTTGATACTCGTCTTAACTGACAATGTTCACTCTATTATTTTTAAGGTTTTGCTGTCCAAATCTGTTTTGATTCTGGCTATACAACTTCTAAATTACATCTATCCGACTTAAACTGCTAAAAGTGTAGTCATAACAAAAAACAGAAGCTTATTTTCTTTGAATGAATTTCGAGTATGAATCACTTGCTTATTTTATTTCTACAACATTTTTTATACGAGCCTTGTATTCGTGATACAACATTTCAAAACGTTTGCGTAATATTTCATCTGTATATTGGACTGGAAGCAGTATTTAGTTTGGGAATTTAGGGTCCTAAATGCTCTGACGTGGTAGACATATGTTTTAGAAGGGAAGTTTTTTTATGATGAAATGATTAAAGCTAGCCATTAAAATCCATATAATTAAAAAGGTTATCAAAATTAAACCTATAAAGTATGAAACGAACATGGAGAAAACGGCAAAAATGTATGAAACTTGTAACATTAAATAAGCATAAAATATTTTTTTATACCTGAAATTTGTACAAATGAAACTTATTGTCCTGCATTTTCGTACAATAGAATTTTTCGAATTCGGACTATGGCGTCATACGAACTTCACCAAAAACAAAATAAAAAACGGCCGTGGCTGATGCGTTTGGAATGTAGTTATGTGTAAAAAGTAGCAATTTTGAAGGATGAATATCAGAAAATGGAAGAATCGTTAAAAAAAAAATGTACTTGCTATTTTCTTATTTCGAAATAGACTTGATGTTCTAAATCTGCATTTAAAGGGGTTTAACAAAATCTTCAAATTATGAATGATTCGAAAGTCCAGGATGAACACCTGAATTTTTTAAATGTCCAGCTATTATGTTACAGTTTAAAGAAATGACGTTTTAACGCTATTTTCTGAATAGGGTCCACGGCATAGTCGCTTATTATTTCCATTACAATGCTCTTAGCATATATTTTTTTAGAATTCCAGAATGTGCATTTGCTGTGCTTTGTTGTACGAAAAAAGCGAATATGTTGAACGTTTATGTTAATAATTATGTTATAAACTAAGTGTCCAGTGTTTTTGTTACGCTTTCGTCTTCTGGGGGGAAATGGCGACGTCGTAAATGATTTTAGTAATTTGAAGACGTTACGTTTGTTGACACAGTTTTATGCACGCCGTCTCTATAATTTTGTACTTGTTTGGTTTTATAAAAAATTCATCTGAGCGTCACTGATGAATCTACCGGGGTCACACATCAGCGTATAGCTCTGAAAAATCATGTACGCTTTTAATACGCTAGTAAATTTGGATATATTCAACCTGTCAATCATATCTTTATCGTGTGAACAATCAACTTTAAGCGTACCTAAGCGTTTATCGGACGTTCAAGTAACGTATGTTGGCGTACGTCTGACGTTTGTCTAACGTAGATGGAATGCACGTTACGAAGGAAAAAGTCTCTTGAACGTATTTGAGACGGGTCCCGGTCGTATCTGGGACGATAATCCGTTCGGCGTGTGTAGGAGGGTTAATTATGTGGTGTTTGTTAAAAAAAACCACCCGCATACGTTTTAGTTAAAGTCGAACGAGCTTGAAGCGTATACAAGGTACCCTAAACGTATCTGAAACTTATCTGTAGCGTTTTCAACGCACTTGTAGCGCATGTATTACACTACGGTGTTGACATAAATATCAATTAATTAAAGATTAAATTTATTCACGAAATATTGTGTGGAATACAACAGGCCGCATATGGTAACGGTTTTGCTCATTGTTGAAGGTTGTACGGTTACATTCCGTAACTCCTAATACTAAATATTTCAAGAAATCTTATGTGGAATCATATCGGCCGCAGGGAAAAAAATAGTAAACGAGGCCTGGCAAGACGATACAAACCGCCGGCATTTTTAATATTGGCAAGTAGGTGTTCTTCTGGTAACAGAAGTAACAAAAGTTCCTCTAAGGAAAATTAGAGTGAACGAGGAGCATGACCCCACACTGACTCTAGGCTATAACTTGAATAACGCTTCCTCGGTACTCGGAGGATAAAATTCAAAACTGGTAACAGTGATGAAGCGGCCGCTCTGGTAAACAAGAGAAAGCCGTTTATACAAAACACAACTTCCCTGTGGTACCACAGTAGAATATTTTAACATATGGTCTAACGTAGAATTATAGGGGCCCTTAATAAGGGTCATGACCCCCTGTCATCTTGCCAGATCCCGCCACTGCACCAGTACTGCGACAACTATTTTATTAAAGATAATACTAACAAAGAATGAAAAATATCAAAATGCATTAAAAAGAAATTAGTCTTTGGAAACGAATATTTCTATATGCTTTTTCAGTTGAATTCTAGAAATTAAAGTTTTCTCCTTTCTTTGTTACTAAACGTCCACCGTCAAGATATCAGCATTTTATAAGATGTGTAAAAACTAGTACTGTCTGTTTCAAATCAGCATCAAGTATTTATATAAGAATGTTTCATCCTCAATCTAAAAGCATTCGGAAAAGCGTTTAATCGCAATAACAGTTCACGATATAACTGGACACAACCAATGCAATATTGTGTTATTATAAAACGTCAAAACGTTCATCCTCTACGATAATTGCCATACTCCATTAAGTCCAAAAATCAATTGTCTTCGGTTGGATCCATTCCCGGTTATCCTAATCTCACTAAGCATATACCTAAAAAAAAAACATCAAAACAACAGCAGAAAAAAATAATCCAAAATAGGAGAATGTCGGGGTCGGTGGGTGGGATTGAAAAAGCTTCCTGTTCAAACGTTAGAAAAATTGAGAAGTGACGTCACAATACGGTAACGTCACGTGACAGACACGGTCAAAGTTCAGAATGCAAAGATAAAAGGGGGGACTCGAAAATAAATGCGGAATTTTAACTTTTATTAAACCTGTACTTTTCTACATTGGCTAGACGTATAGTGGGAGGGTTGAGATCTCACAAACATGTTTAACCCCGCCGCATTTTTGCGCCTGTCCCAAGTCAGGAGCCTCTGGCCTTTATTAGTCTTGTATTATTTTAATGTTAGTTTCTTGTGTACAATTTGTAAATTAGTATGGTGTTCATTATCACTGAACTAGTATATATTTGTTTAGGGGCCAGTTGAAGGACGCCTCCGGGTGCGGGAATTTCTCGCTACATTGAAGACCTGTTGGTGACCTTCTGCTGTTGTTTTTTTCTATGGTCGGGTTGTTGTCTCTTTGGCACATTCCCCATATCCATTCTCAATTTTATTATCACTAAACCGATAAACATTATTATATGGTCTTTTTTTTTAATAAATTTCTTATTTACAAAACTTTTTTCGAAAAACTTAGGATTTTCTTATCCCAGATATAGATTACCTAAGCTTCATTTGGCACAACTTTTTGGAATTTTGGGTCCTCAATGCTCTTCAACTTTGTGTTTGTTTGGCTCTATAACTATTTTGATCTGAGCGTCACTGATGAGTCTTATGAAGACGAAACGCGCGTCTGGCGTATTAAATTATAATCCTGGTACCTTTGATAACTTTTGACGCAAAGAAAAACCTTATTGCGTAAATGAAATAAATTGTTTTACTGTCTGGTGCATTTAAATGTGTCCATCCCTTGGTAGTTTTTAATAAATTATTGTCAGAAAAAACACATAATAATGACTCATTTTCAAATTTTGATTCGACCCATTCTGGCTATACTTATCATGTTCAGAAATGTTAAATTTTACCGTCTAGTATGTACAAGATCAAATGCCATGTCATGCATAAAAACAAAACTCAATTCGCATTAACCTGATAAAAAAAAATTGAAAAAAAAAATTATATGTTTTGTTTACTGTTGTTTTTTCATGTAGGGAATATGAAACATTGAATAAGAGGAATATGTTCAATTGATATATAATTAAATGTGAAAATGATAGTCAATATCAAAGATGTGTTAACAAGACGGCAAAGACAACTGACGCTTGATATTTATTAAACAGTTTAAAGTATACAAAAAAGAAAAGAAACACAAACTCTTGGTCGATTATAGTAATTAAATCAAATTAGTTTTGCTTTTTCATTAACACTTTAAAGTAAGATTAATCAACATGATCAATGAAAAAAAAATATAGCTTGGACAGTCTCAAGGTGTTTCGTTTTTATTTGAGTTCACGTGTTCGTGCTTATCAGTAACGTAGACGACATTTTTCGCACTTTATATATTAAAGTTCTAGTTCTTATTATAGGACATAAAAAGTATTTTCGGAGTTCATTGTCTCGTGAGTTTAATCATATTTAGTTAACATTCCATACCAATATATTTGTTGAAGATCGTGGGTGGACATATATATTAAAAATATTTATTTATTTGTATATTTATCTTGACTATTGCCTATTACCAAACAGTGTTTTTTACTCATATGATAATGATGATGTGGTTTTGGTTACAAGACATCTTTTCAATTGTTTTTAATCTGTTGAAATAAAAAAAGCTAGGTGTTGCTATTTAAAGAATGAAAATGTAATAAAAAACGAAAGTTTGATTAAATGACTATCTCTTAAAGTAGCAAATGAAGGTATATTTTTTATCACATATTTGAATTGCTATGTGGAAAAATAGTTTGTATGCAAATTTTCGTAAAAAAATCATCATAGTATCGAAACTGTTTTGCATGCCCTCAATCGATTTATGACTTTGGAACAGCGGTATACTGCTGTTGCCTTTATTTCTAACAATCTAATGTTTGTAAAGTATCATTTATACATCGATACGACTCCAAATGAAGCTTTTAATTCAAGCCTTTCGTTTGTTTTCCTACACTCTGTAACATTGTCATAAAGATTATAGACAGTTATAGCTGTTGTTATTTATTGGGAAATAACACGTTATATCGGAATGGCTCACGAAAGTTGTCTGCCTCTCCAACTACGGTATCGTATGATCTATCTATGTAATACAAACTTCCTCGTATAGATATGTTACTAGATCACAAATACAGTCCATGATTTTGTTTCATTTTTGATGTGACAATTTCCAACAATTGTTTAGAATAATTGTTGAAGTATGCGACAACTATTTACTATCGACCAAGTGACGTAGGTGTGAGCAGTCTTTAAAATCGAGTCAAACTCATACCGTATAGTAAACTAAATAATAATCAAAACTAAACCCAGACATGAAAAAATGTAAAACAATTCAACGAGTAAACCTAACTTTACTTTTTATAAACAAAACAATGATAGAAACAAAACATACAACATAATGTGGCAGTGTTTAACATTTTGCAAGCTTTGAACTTTCCCTAACCTTAGACATTGGTTTAACAGCACAACATAAGAAATTTGCTGCAAACGGATAAAAATGTCACCAGATCGATATAAAGCACAACCAAGATAAAACATAACGTTATAGTCGTATGCAATCTGATCAAAATCTGTGGCTTTTCTTATCACTATCATTTTCCTTTGTTTATTGAAAAGGCTTTACAGTTTTGGGATGTTATTGGACAGGTGATAACAGTGGTATGACATCCTTTCAAAATTTAGCTAGTACTGAACCAACGACCGTTTCCTGCTTGGAAAAATGCAGGAATTTGAATTACAACTTTGCTGCATCAAAACTTGATGCATTGGTAAGTATTCATCTTGAAGGGCAGAACCGGACTCCTCTCACAAATTAAATTATCCTTACACGTGTACTCTCACTTCAAAATTCAAAATATTGTTTATTTTGTTCACCACATGTATCGAATTGCATTGATAATTAAGAATACGAGATAGTGTTATAGCGTTGATTTACACCAATAATTGACAACGATAACTTAATTTTATGTCAAGGCAGATGTCATGATTGTCTAAACGTGAACTTTCTATTATTATGTAGCAACATCAGAACATAGCATTTAAAATTGGTATTCAATGAAAAGTGTTACCTATTATACATATATTGACGAGTACAACACTATAAATATTCAAAAGGCTTTAAGAGTATATATATCTTATTAGTTTTAAGATCGTTACATACAATGTAAAAGAAGTCTTAGTCCTAGGAGCATGACATGTCGACAATTGTTTATAATATTTCGATAAATAAAGTTCCATAACTTTGTAAATAATTAATCTAAAATACCTGGAGGGACCCCGTGCCAAAATACATGTAGTTTCCTTTCTTGTTTTTTTAGAAGGATGACTACCCGCAACCCCGCAAAAGAGTAAAATCACATAAAATTATATACTCCGAGGAAAATTCAAACGGAAAGTCCCTAATCAAATCGCAAAAAACAAAGCTCAAACACATCAAACGAATGGATAACAACTTTCATATTCCTGACTTGGTTCAGGCATTTTCTTATGTAGAAAATGATGAGTTAAACCTGGTTTTATAGCTAGCTAAACTTGTATGACAGTCGCATCAAATTCGATTATATTGAAAACGATGTGTGAACAAAACAAACAGACATAATGTGTTTAAATGTCACAAATAGGGAAAGGTGCGTATAGGAAGATGAAATATGATGCCTCATGTTAGAAAAGTGACAATCTCTTATGCAAACTAAAGAAACATTGCAACTGTCCTTTGGAGATGACCTGGTTGATACATGACAATATTTCTTTCTCTATTCAAAATTACCATTTTATCCGGGCACTGTTTAAGTTCCATTGTATACTCCAATTTTTCATCCTGGTCTTGTTGTTTTGCAGAGTTGATTTGGTTTTGGATTTTTCAAATATTTCGGCCCAACTTCAGAGACATTGGTTTTAGAAATGAACATCCGGTGCAGTAAGAATTGATACCGTTTAAGTTATTTCAATAGTGATCTAGTGGACATTAAAGCAAACAATTTACAATTATATGCCCCTTAATTCAGAGGTTATGATAACATATATAAACATTCATAATTGACAAAACAAAAATAAGAGTAATGTTTTGTTTTAGGGTACATTTGAGTGCTACTGTGGAAATGATATACTCTTTACAACAAAAGTATCTGGCTTGGAATGTGGATTTCCATGTCCAATTACCATGACCGATGCCTGTGGACGACATAATCAAATAGCTGTTTATAATATACGTAAGTTGAAATTAATATTAAGGTTGTACGAAACTGTAAATTTTATACTTTATATATTAAGTTCAAGATATCTAATGAGAATTCTACAGTTCTACAAATATTTCTCTTTTGATCTGCTGTTGTTAAGATGTGTTTGGTGCACGTATTAATTAATCAAGATATTTTTGGTGAGAGCATTCATTTTTCGAAATATGTTTAGTGTTGGTACTTACTGGTAGACAAATGTTCAGTCAGATTACTAATTGATGGAAATTAAAAATAACTAAAGAAAGTTTCCAAACATGTTAAGGGGATGGACTATGGTATACGTTGCTAGTGAATATATCGAATGGTAACACATATGACAAATAAGATTATTGTAAATATGTATAACGATACAAAATTTGATATTCCCTATAATGATTGTAAGTAAGAATTTTCCACTAAGCAGCGATATATGTCAAGGGAGGGGGCATATATCTCCTCTGGGATTGTGCTGTGTTAAAAAACAGTCCAGAGTCAATTATATATGCAAACTGCTAACTAAATCGATTTTCAACGATTACTGATGAGATTTGAAGAGGGCTCTAGTTATGAGATATAAAACAAAACAATTATGATTTATTTTGTTCAGTCACTAACTAAAGTGAAATAGTGAAATAATAATTCGATTTCAGCAGCCAATATTGATAAATTTTGAAAGTGAATAGTTCGACCACATTGACTCCGTTGTCATGTGAACTTCAATTAAACCCTTAAGTTAGAGAAAGATAACGCAGGCATTGTGCGTGTTCAGTAGTTGAAATAAAAAGAATGTCGACATTGAAAGTGAAACAAAGGTCAATAATTTTATTGAGTGATGCAATCTACAAAAACTCATTGTTATATAGGTAAAAACGATGTTTGAAATATATTATCAAGCTATAATATGGAATTAAAAAAATCCAAGTGCCTTAGTTCGATATCTATTTTAATCTTTATTTCTGTTTTAATTATATCGAATATATTACCATCGGCAGTATTCGAAGGTTAGTTAACTCGTTAGTCAAATAGATGGCGTCTAGATTTAAATTTACACGAAACGATGAGATAAATTATCAAGCCCGTGTTTTGTAAATTGTTCACTTTATACTTTTATAATCTGAATCAATGTTTTAATATGTTAGAAATCAAATATGAAATTTTAGGTCAAAACGGAGAACATGAATTTGACAGCAAGTGCCTGTTTTACTCTAACTTGATACACATATTAGACTATTTGTAATGAAAAATGCAAAATAATCACATACAATTCACATACATGTACCTGTCAGAATGATATCTTTTAAAAGAGGGACGAAAGATACAAGAGGGACAGTCAAACTCATTATTCAAAAATAAACTGACAACGCCATGGCTAAAAATAAAAAAGACAAGCAGACACACAATAATACACATGACACAACATGGAAACTAAAGAATAAGTAACATGAACCCCACTAAAATCTAGGTGTGATCTCATGTGCTCAGGAAGGGTAAGTAGATCCTGCTCCAAATGTGGCACCCGTGTTCCAACTTAATCGGTATTCAAGAGCATGCAACAAATACACAAGACCTTGTAAATCGACTCCAGTGTTTGAGCACAAAGTTTATAAACAAGGGGTATTTTAGAGAACATCTCGTCCTTTTTCTAAAAAAAAGTTTATCGGGAGATACCAATACCTTGTTGATAAATATTCCGTATCAACTTCATAAATAATACACGATGGTCTTGAAGTATATATTATCGGTACTGACGTTGTTTTTTTTGTTTTGTGTATGCCTTTTTGTGTTTCTTGGTTACATATGACATGTATCCTGTCATTGTGTTATTGTTCTATGATATATTTTGTGTTCTTGCCTTTCATTTTTGATAATGTGCTGTTTTTTTTTCTTTTTTATTGATAAAGTTAATACCTATATCATTTTTTTTAAATGTATCACCTGAAGATTGTAAGTTAGTATGTATTTGAAATTTCCTTACATTGCAGACGGTGAATCTTTGCCCATAGTTCTTCCTGTACTAGGACCCACAACAGAAGTGTCTACATCTCAAGTAAAATATACAACAGAAATGTCTACATCTACAGCTGTACAACGTACAACAGAAGTGTCTACATCTCAAGTAAAACCCACAACAGAAGTGTCAACATCTACAGTAGACCCCATAACAGAAGTATTTAAATCTACAGTACAACCCACAACAGGACTATCTACATCTAAAGTAGAACCCACAACATTCGTGGCTACATCCACAATTGAAAAGCTATCCACTACCAGTGCCGTGATTGATTTGACGAGTATAGATGACGATAAACCAACCACTGTGTCAATAGGAAGTGAAAAAACGTCACCCACAACTACATTTGTACAGTCAACTGAAATTAGTACAAAAGTAGCTGAACTGCCAGTTTCTACTTCGGCTAAGTCTACTTCATTAAAAGAAACTAAATCTACGCACATTACTAAGTCAAGCTTGTCAATTTCTACAACAGCAGTAGAAACGGTATCTTTTTCCTCAAATTTTAAAAATCCAAGTATTTCTAATCAGATGCAATGTATGTGCCCATGTGCATCAGTTAGTTCTAAGTGGAACTTTCTTGCTAATATGAATATGTCAATTGCTGAATTGAAAATATATCTGAATGATTACTTAGATGAACTTAAACAAAATCTTACTATCGATAAGACGAAGACATCAGCCTATATCAACACAAAAATATCCGCCCCAGATGATCGAAAGTCGTCAGTGTCGATTGGATATTTTGGCCTTTTTTTAGTTGGTATCCCAATAGCATTCATACTGTGCAGTGATGCAATGATATTTGCAATGCCGATTCAAAAACGCAAACTCTAAGATGAAATCAGCTAGATTTTTTATGAACAAATGAATACACATCTAATTTTCTGATTTTGTTGTCTGTGCACTTTTTAGTACTTTTGTTGTTAGTCGAAATTTATTGGTCAGTTTTTCAGATCCTCCAGAAATAGCAACATTTACATGTGTGAACTGATAACTTTTTAGTCAACAAAAATATGATATAAATACTTTTCAGATATTTTTATAATAAAACACAAATTGATTCAATACAAATATACTTTTAATTTCTGTACTGTTACTGTCAGGTCAACATACTAAGTACAAAGAACGAGAAATAAACTTTCGAAAACATATACATAGCTATATCATGTATCACGTTCTGCATGTACGTAGTAGTGAACAGGTTGATTAAGAATATGTCGTCTTTAAAAATTTCAGTGAAACAATCAAGCACATACAGTCATTTGCAAACATACAAACACACATACATACATATATGCATACATACAAACACACATACATACATATATGCATACATACAAACACACATACATACATATATGCATACATACAAGTTTAGATATTGTTTATTGTTCTAGTTAGAGATGTATAAATACGCAGCTTTAGTCAGGTTGAATGACGATACTGAATACATTTGAACCATCTCTATGAGGATCCATAGGTAGTCTGTTGCAAGCAAACAGTTTTGATCAGTGTCCTGTTTCAATGGAAGGCTTACACACGCCCGTAAAAAGCCAAAAATTACATGACAACGCCATGGCAGAAAAGAAAAGACCAAAAGAGAAACATCAGTATAGAAAACATAACATAGAAAACATGTGATTTGACCGGTATCTCAGGTATTTTAGATTTGGTCTGCTTACTTTAAATCTTTCAGCTGGAACAAAAATTCATTTAACTATTAATATATACATGTTTTGAACCTTATCCCTGAAAAGTACTTAGTGCAAAATAGAACATAATAATTGAAATAGTTTTGCAATATTCTGAAGAAATCGAAAACAAATATTGTATGTGTCCTTAAAATAATCAGAAGATTCAAAGTTACTTGTCGAGCAAGATTATCTTCCTAGGGATACTAAAATTACAAAAAAAACCTGACAACGTCATTGTAAAAATGAATAGTATACACATCTTTACATAGAAAACTAAACATTTCACTCCAATCATTGCATTGCCGACGGCTGACAAATTGTTAAAAAAACATCCAACAAATAAAATTACTGTCTTTTAGAAAAAAGGAAACTATTAAAGTAGCTTTCAAATTTGATAAATCAATGTTTTGTTTATTCTTTTACTGCTGTTAATGTTAATGTTAAAAGTTAAAACGGCCATTGTTTTTTATCGATTTTTTTGGCAGATTATGTTGTGCAAAGTTTTGTTTAAGTTGTTATAACAATGTAAGACACTTTATATTTTTTAATTGCAAATTGGAAATTCAGAGTACAGTTCTTAGTAGAATAGTTTCGTACTTATACTCTTTATTGCTTTTGTTGGTTTGCAGCCGTTATAAAAAAAAATGTTGTTAGTATCCGGAAGCACTTTAATGTGAAAAATCATTTTTGTTTTGTAATATTTCTTTAAATATCAATTTGATTGTTTGTGCAGGATGTTATGCATATATACATATCTTCTAAAAATAAAGTACATTTGTAGTTAGCATCGTGTAAAATCTAATAGATTTGTAACAAGTGTTTATTCAGAGAAGATCGTTTAAGTAAACTAATAGAGATTTTCAATACAATACATTAAACCGACGAAACCAACATATACGACTTCAACCTCAGTTTATATAACATGTTTCACACGTAAATAACACAATGAAATCTAGCGTCTAGGCAAAACAGAGATTTTATTGAAAATCTTCATAGCAGATCAAAATTTAAAATACAAAAATGACCTCAGTTTATGTATAGTATACATATTAGATAATCGAGTATGCTTTGACCGCAGATCAGTTTAATAATAACCATAGAAAACATATACTGATTATCTGTAGAGTTAAAGACACCTTACTAATTAAAGGTCTAAGATTTAAAGATGGCTGGTAATGTCCACTGGTACATATAATAACTTTTATATATAAATAGTTATGGCTATTTGCCGTCAACATCATTCCAATCACTATATGAATTTACCTTTAGTTCTTAAATATCTTGAATTAGCAGTTGATGATGAACAGAATGTTGACGACGATAGCCTTATGTAAGTAACATTTCAATAGAACAGTTTTTTTATCACTTTAAAAATCTGATGTCTAAAGATGACAATGATACAAGTACTGAGGATCAGATAGAAGGAGATGACGTGTCTATTTTCGAAGAATTAGACCGAAATTTCACAGAAAAGGAAGTTGACGACAATGTAAGAAAATTAAACAAGAATAAATCTCCAGGAGTGGAAAATATTGTGAACGAATATACAATTGAAAGCAAGCCAGTTTTATTACCTTTATTTTGTAAACTCTTTAATGTAATTTTATGTACTGGAGTCTTCCTATAACTTTGGGTGAAAAGTATAATAGTGGCGTTATTTAAAAAAGGTCCGGTTAATGACCCTGGAAATTACCGAGGTATATCATTAGTGTGTCCTATAGGAAAACATTTTACAGCCACCATCAGTACGAGACTGTTGAAATGGAGCGAGGAAGACAGTTTCATCACAGACGCACAGTTCGGATTCAGACCTGGCCACGGAACTCATGATGCCATATTTGCTCTTCATTCCATCATATCAAAATCTTTGAGAAACGGAAAAAGGTTATAATGTTGTTTTATTGATTATAAAAAAGGTTTTGACAGTGTTAAGCATTTTAAACTATGGATTAAATTAGCTCAATGTGGTATGACCGGAAAATTCTTTAAATGTGATATTTGTCTAATGCAAGGGGAATCCTTGTCACCTTGTTTTATATGCTATGTATGTCAATGATATTGAAATGGAATCAATAAAACAGGGTTGTCAATCATATGACATGATAATGCTCAATCTTTACTTATTAATGTATGCTGACGATACTGTTATTTTCAGCGAAAATATAAACGATCTTCAAAAAATGATAGCTATAGATGTTGTACAAATATGTTCTGAAGGGTATAATTTACATATAAATATGTTTAAAACTTAGATTGTTGTATTTAGAAACAGAGGTGTTATCAAACCAGATGAACAATGGTTCATTAATGGAGAGAATATTGAGTTATGTGATGAGTTAATATATCTACATTTAGGTATGCTGTTAAATTATAATGGTATTTTTACGAATACTCAGAAAATGATGTCAAATCAAGGTAAACAAGCTGACTTTTTTAATACAGAAACACTACTGTCTTTATTTGATAATTGTGTGTCAAGCATAGTGAATTTTGGTAGCGAAGTTTGGGGATATCATAAAGCAATAGATATTGAAACTCTTCACTAGTACTACAAATTACATGGTGTATTTTGAACTAGATAGAGTCCCTATGTATGTACATAGATACTGTAAAAAGATGAAATATTGGTGTAAATTGGTAAAAACTGACAATTGTGTTCTGAAAAATTGTTATGCAGAAATGCTGGAGGCTAGCAATGTAAAAAGTAAAAATAAATTGAATTATGTAATTATGGCTTAAATCATGTCCTGTTGAGACAATATGTTTTAAATGTAGATGTTTTTATAGCTGATTTCAAACAGCGTGTTACTGATAGGTTTATATCTGAAGCAATGTCATTTTTTAAAAATCTTCTAAATGTATGTTTTACAAATACATATATGACAGTCATGGTTTGCAGTTTTATTTTAGTAGACCTGTTAATTTGAGATATAAATCATTAATAAGCAAGTATCGTATACATGCACATAATTTAAATATTGAAACTGGAAGGTTTTTAAATATAAACAGAAACGATAGGATATGTAATGTTTGCAACTGTGATTCTGTTGAGGATGAATATCATTTTATTTTGGAATCATTATGTATTGGATACAAAGATATTTGTATGAAGAATATCAAACCTTATTATTGGATAAATCCATCAGTATTTAAACTTATACAATTGTTATCTTTTCGTAATTTAAAGAACTTACTAATTTTGGAAAGTATTTATGAATTGCCGAAAAAATTCATAATCGTTGAATGTGTATGTCATACTTTAGTTAAGATTGTTGAATAATGCTAATTATTATCATGCTCCTACATTTGTTTTTAATTGTATTAATTGCATATTAATAAAATACCTTATTGTAATATTTGTTGCTTACTATATTTAATATAATATTTATTGTACTTGATACCTATAAGCTATATTGCTTTTGGAATAAAGAATATATAATAATATATAATAAATAGTTGTGGCCTTTTGCCGTCAACATCATTCAAATCACTATATGAATGTATCTTTAGTTCTTAAATATCTGGAATTAGCAGTTGACGATGAACAGAATGTTGACGACGATAGCCTTATGCACGGAAGGATTTTTAATCATGACAGTTTTGCGCTGCAAAATTTTCAATTTCAAAGTAGGTTGAATTTGAATCCATTCTACAGTTATTTGCATAATTCATTGCTTTACAACATATAAGGTTATTTGGTCCTTTGGTTATTGGCTGTAAAATTCAGATATTTAAATTATAGGCATCTATCTGAATCTATTTTTTTTTACCTATTAACCAAGTCCTTAAAATTACTTAAACAAAACTACAAACAACCTGGCTTTCTGTAAGATGAATAAATAATAAATATAGCTTGAAAGGTTCATGAAAATCCAAGTTGATTTGAAAAAGTTAAAAGGTTACCATCTGAATTTAGTCTGAACTGAAAATTCTAGCTTTTTTTCAGTTAGATTCTTAAATTTGACAGCAATACACCAAACTTCAAAACAACCTACCATTCTGTAAGATCAAAATATAACTGAGATAGCTGAATAGTTGTAAAAAAAATCCAAGTTGATTTGATAGAGAAATAACAAAATTTAAAGGCGACTATCTGAATTCAGTCCGATTTGACATTTCTAGCTTTTTTATTTAGCTTTAATTTTAATCTTAAATGTGACAGCAACGGACTAAACTATCCAAATAACCTGTAATTGTGTAAGATCAAAATATAGTTGAGTTAGATTGGCTGTTTCAGACCCGTTTAGACTAATCTAAATGTGAAGACTTTGTCTAGATAGGTCAAGTCAGGTTGAGACTGGTCGACACTAAGTCAAGACTGTTCGGGACAGGTGGTCGAGCCTTTATCGAGACCATTTTAGACTATACTAATATTGTCAAGTACTGAATCAGACTTATGAAGTAAAGTCGCTACCACAGTCGAGTACAGCTGACATTATTTCGAGTTTTGTTAATGAAAATATATTTTCGTCCTTACTAGTCGAGCACGAAATATGGAGTATTTGGTATGAAGTATGAAGAGTTTCTAGTGATAATTATATTGTATCGTATTTAATTATTAGAATTTATTCTATGAAGTAGATTTTTTTGGTCAAATGATGTTTCCGTTTCTATTGGTTCGTACCCACCAAATCCACTATATATTTATATATGTGAATGGTTGTTCGTACCAAATCTTTTATGATTTAATATATGTAAATCATTGACGGTTTAAATTCATTCATTTAAAGTTCTTAATGATTTTGTCCGAATCACTATTATTATGTTTACTTGTATCGCTGAAGACGACTTTTATGTTGAGTTTACATGTCATTATTTACATATTTTACGGGCTATTTCCTGGCAGCCAGTTTTTATTGGTGGAGTGCTCAGAGAAAACCACCAATCTTCGATAGGATAATTGACAATTTTTGTCAATTAAAATTAGAGTCGAGTGCACCCGCACGAGCGTGAATCCAACTCGCAACCTCAGAGCTGACTGGCTACTGATTGTAGTAGTAACTATAGTCAGACCCCACGAAACCGAGGCCCCATTTTTATCATGAAACAGAATCATAGATTTATTATTAACACTATACTATCCAAAAATGAAAAAAAACCAGATATATTATATATACCAAACGACAACAGCGCGGCCTACATATAGGCTTCCGACCTGGGATAGACACACGTACAAAGAAACGACGTGGCAAACGACTTACATAAATCACAAGCTCCCCTCCTAAATTTGTCTCAGGAGAGAACAAATAAAGTACATAATATTTTTTTATTATTTACACTCGTAGAGAAAAAAAAGCTCGTTGATAACAATATCATAGAAAAATAATAAACTAAATCAATATTGATACCAAACCGCATTAATTACAAAGTTCTCTTCATCGTATGTATATGTTACAGGCATTTTCTAAATTTAGGCATTTTGTAAAATGACTGAAGTTTTAGGCATTTTCCAAAATGCCTAAAGTTGACAGGCATTTTGTAAAATGCCTAAAACAACCTAGTCATTTTGTAAAATGGCTAAAACTTTTAATGAACATTTCACAAAATGCCTGATCTGTTGCAGGCAAATTGTGTAAATATGCAATACATGAATTAGATGATAAAAATATATTGTAAGCTACAAAAAAGTGTTGATTAAAATAAATTTAAGATTATTCTTTAAAAATGTATCCTGCAGGTTAAGTTTTTATGTTTTACTAGTTTTAGTGTCTATAATTAGAAACGCCATAGAGCAATTCACTCTGTATTTCATTAATGATCTTCCTTTCATCATGACAGAAGGTTATGTTGTTCTTGCACCAGAATAAAGATTTACAAACCAATTAATTGAAAACTCTGATTCTAATCAGAAAAATATTATATGGAACAGAGAAAAATACGAAACTATTTTGAACAAAATTAAGAATATATTAAAAGGACATTCATTGGATTATTATCATATTTTAGAAAATGCCTACAAATTTCAGTCATTTTACAAAATGCCTGTAACACATATATACTAAGAGTAAAATATATTTTAAGTCTATCTGCTATCCTTCAAGTTTACTATCCACGGCGGTCACAGAGTTTATTAAATAGAGTGTCTGTATACTATACCAATGACCACCATGGATCGATTAGTAAAAGTAGAATTGAAAGTAAATACACTTTAAGTGAGAGGGTTAGCGCTATAGAACCAGGTTTAATCCACCATTTTCTACATTTGAAAATGCCTGTACCAAGTCTGGAATATGACAGTTTTTGTCCATTCGTTTTTGATGCGTTTTGTTATTTGATTTTGCCATGTGATTATGGACTTTCCCAATTGATCTTCCTCTAAGTTCAGTATTTTTGTGATTTTTACTTTTTTATATAGTAATGAATGTTCATAATATACAGATAAGCGCTAAAATTATTCATGTGAACTTTTGATATCTTTTCTGAAATTCTCTAGTCATTATATCTTTTACAAAATTCATTGATTACAAACCAAACAAAAAAGAAGATGTGGTGTGATGTTGAGACAACTCTCCACAAGAGACCAAAATGACACAGAAATTAACAACTATAGGTCACCGATCAGCATTCAACAACGAGCAGAGCCCATACCGCATACTCAGCTTTAAATGCCCCGAAATGACGATGAAAAATAATTCAAACGAGAAAAGTAGCGGCCTTATTTATGTACAAAAAATGAACGAAAAACAAATATGTAACACATAAACAAACGACAACCACTGAAGTACAGGCTCCTTACTTAAATATTCAAAACATACTAAAGGTATGTTCATATTGAAATTGATAGAAAACCAAAAATTGGCAATTTTGGAAATAAAAGAGGAGGAGGGATAAAAAGAAAACATGTTCCAGTCCCCAATAACCTATGACTTATGATAATTACTTTGGCTGAAATTCTCCAGTCATTCAATATTTTACAAAATTCTTCCAACAACACTTTACATACTTTAAACTACGCTCTGAATGCCCGCGATTTCGCGGGTGTGTTCTAGTAATATTTAAAAGTTGACTGCAATTAAACAGAGCAGTGAAAACAATCAATATTTCAGGTAAAAGAAGTATCGTAAACTATGAAATTAAATCTTGATGCTAGTTAAATACAAATTTCATATTCCTGATCCACATTCAGTGGAGCGGTTACGTAAAAGAGAGCAATACCAAACTGCAGTGAACGTTCAAAACAAATTGTCAATCACGTTTGAAAAGAACACTTTTTGAATAACAGCTTAACACAAATGATTCAAACATTTATTCTTACTTATCTAACATATGAATTTCTATTAGGATTTCATACATATTATGTTGAAGGTAAGTTTAATATTTTTTAGAATTTGTTTATTCAACTTGATAAATTTTGAGAATAAAAAAACAATTTTGTATGATTTTCAGTAATATTTTACATTGTCGCTTCTGTCTAGTCTACTTTTTTCGATACGATTCGATTTTTACATTTAGATCAAAAGTGTAACCAATTGACGGGTATTTCGTGTTAAAACAGAACTTGAAATCGTAATCATTTCAACTGAGATTAGTTCTTCCATTACTTTTCAATGTTCGATGTTTTGAGTCAGATTAAATTGATGATCCAATTTTCTTTTAATCACTTTTTTTTGGTACTTACAAATGTAACACTTCAAGTTAATGAATAATTTCAGTTTTTGAATTGTGTTTGAAAATCTTTTAAAAATTGTTTTACACAATGCGACAACATCCTTGTCAATTCAATTTGATTTTAAGAATTATTTTTAAATTTTAAATTCCCTGAAATATTTCAGGGACTATCAATAAAACAAAAATTCTTGTTTGACAAATCAAACTGAATCAAATACAAATAAATCATCTGCCTTACCCTTTTTATGGTTTAAAGTGGATATAAAAGAGTGACGAAAGATACCAGAGGGACAGTCAAACTCATAAATTGAAAATAAACAGACAACGTCATGGCTAAAAATGAAAAAAAGACAAACAGACAAACAATAATACACATGACACAACATAGAAAACTAAAGAATAAGCAACACGAACCCCACCAAAAACTCGGGGTGAACTCAGGTGCTCCGGAAGGGTGAGTAGATCCTGTTTCATATGAGGCACATTTCGTGTTGCTTATGTGGTGAGTGCAAACCTGGTGATAAATCATATAAAATAAAATTCAAAAAATGTAATAGCCATCGTTCATTATAGAACAGAAATGATAATAAAATTGAGAATGGAAATCGGGAATGTGTCAAAGAGAAAACAACCCGACCATAGAGAAAACAACGGCAGATTGTCACCAACAGGTCTTCAATGCAGCGAGAAATTCCCGCACCGGGAGGCGTGCCGTTTTGTCCAGATAATACACAAAGGAATCCATTCCATGTGTCTGAATGACCTTACAACCACTTTTAAATGTTTTTGATGAACACCTTAGATATCTTCAATCCGTAGTTAGTCAGATACTATACTTATTTGTAACCATTCGGTTTATTTTAAACTTTTTTATTGTTGCAAAAAAAAAACCTCAGGAATAAGAACATATATCCAATACAACATGATTTAAATGTTTTTAATTTCTAATTATACAAATGTATTGTACCCTATCCACGTATTGAAAAGAGACTTTTGATAATGATGTTACAACAAAGTTATGATGACAAATACACCGTTTTCATCATAAATCATATTCACCATTCATTATAAAACCTTAATTAAATTTAAAACATTAAACACTGATTAGTCTTTTTTTTTATAGCTGAGATTATACTTGATACTCGTCTTAACTGACAATGTTCACTCTATTATAACAAAAAACAGAAGCTTATTTTCTTTGAATGAATTTCGAGTATGAATCACTTGCTTACATATATTTTATTTCTACAACATTTTTTATACGAGCCTTGTATTCGTGATACATCATTTCAAAACGTTTGTGTAATACATCATCTGTATATTGGACTTGAAGCAGTATTTATTTTTGGAATTTTGGGTCCTCAATGCTCTATAATTTTGTACTTGTTTGGCTTTATAAAAAAATTCATCTGAGCGTTACTGATGAATCTACCGGCGTCACACATCAGCGTATAGCTCTGAAAAATCATGTACGCTTTTAATACGCAAGTAATTTTGGATGCATTCAACCTGTCAATCATATCTTTATCGTGTGCACAACGAGCTTTAAGCGTACCTAAGCGTTTATTGGACGTTTAAGTAACGTATGTTGGCGTACGTCTGACGTTTGTCTAACGTAGATGGAATGCACGCTACGAAGGAACAAAGTCTCTTGAACGTATTTGAGACCGGTCTCGGTCGTATCTGGGACGATAATCCGTTCTTTCGGCGTGTGTAGGAGGGTTAATTATGTTGTGTTTGTTAAAAAAACACACCCGCATACGTTTTAGTTAAAGTCGATCGAGCTTGAAGCGTATACAAGGTGCCCTAAACGTATCTGAAACTTATCTGTAGCGTTTTCAAATATCAATTAATTAAACATTAAAATAATACAAGAAATGTTGTGTGGAATAAAACATGCCGCATATGGTAATGGTTTTGCTCCTAATACTAAATAATTCAAGAAATCTTATGTGGAATCATATCGGCCGCAGGGAAAAAAATAGTAAACGAGGCCTTGCAAGACGATACAAACCGTCGGCATTTTTAATATTGGCAAGTAGGTGTTCTTCTGGTAACAGAAGTAACAAAAGTTCCTCTAAGAAAAATTAGTGAATGAGGAGCATGACCCCACACTGACGCTAGGCCATAACTAGAATAACGCTTCCTCGGTACTCGGAGGATAAATTTCAAAACTGGTAACAGTGATGAAGCGGCCGCTCTGGTAAACAAGAGAAAGCCGTTTATAAAAAACACAACTTCCCTGTGGTAGCACAGTAGAATATTTTAACATATGGTCTAACATAGAATTATAGGGTCATGACCCCCCTGTCATCTTGCCAGATCCCGCCACTGCACCAGTACTGCGACAACTGTTTTATTAAAGATAATACTAACAAAGAATGAAAAATATCAAAATGCATTAAAAAGAAATTAGTCTTTGGAAACGAATATATCTATATGCTTTTTCAGTTGAATTCTAGAAATTAAAGTTTTCTCCGTTCTTTGTTGGTAAACGCCCACCGTCAAGATATCAGCATTTTATAAGATATGTAAAAACTAGTACTGTCTGTTTCAAATCAGCATCAAGTATTTACATAAGAATGTTTCATCCTCATTCTAAAAGCATTCGGAAAAATGTTCAATGGCAATAACAGTTCACGATATAACTGGACACAACTAATGCAACATTGTGTTATTATAAAACGTCAAAAAGTTCATCCTCTACGATAATTGCCATACTCCATTAAGTCCAAAAATCAATTGTCTTCGGTTAGATCTGTTCCCGGTCTTCCTAATCTCACTAAGCATATACCTAAAAAAACCATCAAAACAACAGCAGAAAAAAATAGTCCAAAATAGGAGAATGTCGGGGTCGGTGGGTGGGATTGAAAAAGCTTCCCGTTCAAACGTTAGAAAATTGAGAAGTGACGTCACAATACGGTAACGTCACGTGACAGACACGGTCAAAGTTCAGAATGCAAAGACAAAAGGGGGGACTCGAAAATAAATGCGGAATTTGAACTTTTATTAAACCTGTATTATCAGTAAACCGATAAACATTATTAATTAAAGATTAAAATAATTCAAGAAATATTGTGTGGAATAAAACAGGCCGCATATGGTTACGGTTTTGCTCATTGTTGAAGGTTGTACGGTTACCTATATATGCTAATACCAACGTTGTTTTATAGTTGAGTTTGCTCATAGGCAATCATTCCGCAACTCCTAATACTAAATAATTTAAGAAATCTTATGTGAAATCAAATCGGCCGCAGGAGAAAAAACAGTAAACGAGGCCGGGCAAGACTCTACAAACCGCCGGCATTTTTAATATTGGCAAGTAGGTGTTCTTCTGGTAACAGAAGTAACAAAAGTTCCTCTAAGGAAAATTAGAGTGAACGAGGAGCACGACCCTACACTGACGCTAGGACATTACTTGAATAACGCTTCCTCGGTACTCGGAGGATAAAATTCAAAACTGGTAACAGTGATGAACCGGCCGCTCTGGTAAACAAGAGAAAGCCGTTTATAAAAAAAAACACAACTTCCCTGTGGTACCAAAGTAGAATATTTTAACATATGGTCTAACGTAGAATTATAGGGTCATGACTCCCCTGTCATCTTGCCAGATCCCGCCAAATGAGAAGGTCTGTACACTCTCATCCCCAACGAAACGAGTTTAATACACCGTACACCGTTTATAGACTCATCAATTAGGGAATACTCGACGGTCCGAACTTGGAAACAACTATAAAGCTCCCTGAACATTATTCAAGAAAACATCATTACCTTTATCTGACAAGTGCACTCCGTCAAGCCTGAAATAAACCTCTATCTTGAGCTTTTATATTTGGATGGCAAATTACATAGCCATGATTAAATTCTTCTTGAATATACTGAACAAGTGCCAGAATCTACGAGGCAAAATTTCAATCCACACTAAGGAGAAATTTTGCAATAACACATGTAATCGCATAATGTCCAACTTTATCTGCTCAATAAGATGTTTTTTTTTATTAAACCCAAAACTTAGAACCCAAATGGATGATCAAAATTTGTGGAGGTGGATCACATCTAAGATTCTCTTCAACTGAAGGAAACATTTTTGTTTCCTTCCATTTCATCCCTCGCTGACCATACCAATGAAAATTATAATCTTTTGACTGTAATCCCAAGTTTTGACCCCCTGGTCTTCTCTTAACGCTTCTGACCGCCCAATATACAAAAGATGATCCCATGACCATAACTTGACGGGGTTTTACAATTACAAAATTGTTACGGTTCTGTTTAAACCTTTACAAAACATATTAAAATACAGCCTCGAAGATCTTCGTATCTATAAATCTATCAAATCCGAATGTAACTAGTGTATGCATCAGAAAACCAAACGTCCCGTCCCCACTTCTTAATGTCTGAATCCGAAGCCCCCATTCTGCTATAATGGGATGCTCCGCCTATTCTAAACAATTGTGATAGAATGTGGTCTTTAACGCCACAAAATAAAAGGGGTTTCTTAAGTATAGAAATAAACTGAAAACGAGTCAATGGAGAACAATTAAAATGTTAAAACACGGGTTTGTCAGAAACAGGGTATCTTATTCCCAAAAAGGCATTCAACAGCTCACAGGACAAAGATTTGCTTCCCTTTGAAGAATAACCAAAGTCGTTGAAGTACCTCTCTGATCAACTTCGAACTGCAAATTTTCAAATGCAATTCATATTTATTATTTGAAAATTTCAATGACAGGTTATTAAAGAAAATTGGTGGGCTCTGATATATGTACTCGTATCGGCCGTGATCTCACCTATTCTAAATAAAGCAAAAAATGCAAGATTAAATGCAGAAGCGATCAGACAAGATTCATTAGAGGAGCAAACAGATGGTAGTGATCGTATAATTTTGTGCAAAATTTCTAAAGTAACAGGAGCGCGAATACCTGATAATTTAGGACTCTTCCTTCGAACTCCCTCTGACATTTAGAAACTATAAAAGTACATGTAATGTCAGTTATACCTAAAACATTATGATTTATGGCTAATCCCGGATAAGTATCATGTAGTATTGATTGTAGATGATGTTAATCCAGAATACGATAAGTAAGCTATAAAACATGTGAACACATCAATTTGTATAGGCCATGATATATTGAAGTCATATTCCTTGCTGATTGATAATTCGAGGAGGGATGAGAATTATTGCTCATGACTACAGACGATGACAGATTAACATTCCCTGTCACCACGCACAAAACCCACAATTCCTGATCAATGACGCCCCAGGAAGATGATAGAAAGCGCTCTTTTGATAGTCGGTAGTGACATTGTACACTGCCCAACCATTGTTAGTACCCCCTAGACGACGCTAATCGAATGCTTTGCATATATTTCAAATACTCTTGAGCTTTCATAGGCCATTTTTCTAATAGAATTGCCATATAAATCATAAAGACCGAAGTCCAAATTTCTATATTGTTCAAAGAATCTGGTTTCTTATTAACCACAGTCAGGGCATCTCCTTTTAAAACAAAATCGCCATCCAAAGTTGAATCAGACCCCAAAACTGCAGTAGATTTTAGCAATAAACCTAAATAAATAAACTCACCTCGCCAAATTTTCTCCTTAATCTTTAATGGAATAGCCCCAATCGGATCAAATATGCTAGGGATGCTTTCCGGAATGTGATTAACTAGGGAAATTTCATTACTGGCCGAGTGGGAGCCTGTAATTAGCGACTGGGACCTTCTTCTATGATAAAATGGTGTTGAATTTTGGTCCCCTGTATGCGTATACATACCATGACTATCCTGAATCGATGGGACCATCTCGACTTGGGAAACTATACTAGAAACATTATCGGCTGCTCTTCTGTTGATTGTTGTGGTGACATCGTACAATTCAGGTCGCTGAGAATCTGTACTCGACATCGGAACTCTCTAAGATGACGGTCCAGGAATTGCTACTGTCACAGGGTCCAACTCCGCACGGTCACTTCTTTAGTTGGCGTCAATAGTCTCGTCTTCGCTTGCATTTACCATAACTTGAGTTGAATCACTACCCGCCGCAATAATGTTTTGATTCCCACGAGGAGCCATAAGTCTTTTTGGATCAGTATGCACATGACTTTTTCTAACATTTGGTCTTTTACGCTTAGAAGTAGCATTTTTCTCTGCACCAGATCGTAATCTATTAGGCGGTTGCCTATTTTTTTTCTGAGGTTTCATCCGTGTTAAGGATGGAACTGGATTTTTCAAAAACATTTTTGAACAAGCTTCCCATTCAAACGTTAGAAAATTGAGAAGTGACGTCACAATACGGTAACGTCACGTGACAGACACGGTCAAAGTTTAGAATGCAAAGACAAAAGGCGGTACTCGAACATAAATGCGGAATTTTAACTTTTATTAAACCTGTATTATCAGTAAACCGATAAACATTATTATATGGTCTTTTTTTTAATAAATTTCCTGTTTACAAAACTTTGAATTTTTCGAAAAACTAAGGATTTTCTTATCCCAGGAATAGATTACTTAAGCTTCATTTGGCACAACTTTTTGGAATTTTGGGTCCTCAATGCTCTTCAACTTTGTGTTTGTTTGGCTCTATAACTATTTTGATCAAGGCGTCACTGATGAGTCTTATGTAGACGAAACGCGCGTCTGGCGTATTAAATTATAATCCTGGTACCTTTGATAACTTTAAACGCAAAGAAAAACCTTATTGCGTAAATGAAATACATTTTTTTACTGTCTGGTGCAATTAAATGTGAGAACAAACCGGCTGGGACGTCGCCCGGGTTACCAAGGTCCTCTTTTGCTGCACGGAACACTGCCATGTGATTATGGACTTTCCCAATTGATCTTCCTCTAAGTTCAGTATTTTTGTGATTTTACTCTTTGGTAGTTTTTAATAAATTATTGTCAGAAAAAACACATAATAATGACCCATTTTCAAATTTTGATTTGACCCATTCTGGCTATATTTATCATATTCAGAAATGTTAACCTTTACCGTCTAGTATGTACAAGATCAAATGCCATGTCACGCATAAAAACAAAAATCAATTCGCATTAACCTGATAAAAAAAATTGAAAGTGTTCTGCCTCTCCAAACTACGGAATCGCATGATCTATCTATGAAATACAAACTTCCTCGTATAGATATGTTACTAGATCACAAATACAGTCCATGATTTTGTTTCATTTTTGATGTGACAATTTCCAACAATTGTTTAGAATAATTGTTGAAGGATGCGACAACTAATCACTATCGACCAAGTGACGTAGGTGTGAGCAGTCTTCAAAATCGAGTCAAACGCATACCGTATAGTAAACTAAATAATAATCAAAACTAAACCCAGACATGACGAAATGTAAAACAATTCAACGAGTAAACTGAACTTTACTTTTTATAAACAAAACAATGATCGAAACAAAACATACAACATAATGTGTTTGTTAAACATTTTGCAAGCTTTGACCTTTCCCTAACCTTAGACATTGGTTTAACAGCACAACATAAGAAATGTGTTGCACACGGATAAACATGTCACCAGATCGATATAAAGCACAACCAAGAAACAAAATACGATCTAACAGTACCCTCAGTTACTAAAAGATAGTTTAAAGCATGTAAAAACTTATAAATAGATAAATTTAATAGCCTATTTTTTAATTATCAGTACACATCCAACGGATTTTATGTAAATACGAGAAAAAATATGATCATAATACAAGTATTGCAATGATATAGGACCGCAAGTGTTCATGACTGTAAAGGAAAACATATTTAGCTATGTTTTTATTTAATAATGAAAAACAAATCGTTGTTAGCACCGTTAAAAAAACAATTTTAAGATCTTATTACAGTAAGTTTACCAAGCAAGCTTGTAAACCAACTCTTTGTATCGATGAAAGAATTTGGTAAAGTTTGAAATAATATGTTGTAACAAAATACCGGACAAAATAATAACCAGTTAGATATCAATATCGTAACTATAGTAAATGTCAAAGCGAACGAGTTGGGATATAAAATCTTCGTAAGATTGGCAACCGAAACATCATCATCAGTGTCCATCTTAAGTGTAAATATTTTATAAATAAGCCAAAGTCAAAATATAAGCATCGACTAGATGTAGGAAAATAAGTGAATTTCACAACTATAATTTGGTTTCAAGACAATAACAATCAAAACCAAGGAGTTAACAAAGACTCACAAAACCAAAGGATATTTACATCAACAGTTATAAATAATAAATAAGAAACAACACGAACTCCACTAAAAACCGCGAGTGAACATACCATTATATTGTTTCCAAATCAGTCTGATGTCTTGGCAGACCAGCTTTGCAGAGAGGCAGTTGGTATTGAGTTGCACGTACCGACTCCATATAGATGGCGTCTCGTATTAAGAAAGAGGTGTTAATATGCAGCCTATGATGCATAAAAGAGGGACGAAAGATACCAAAGGGACAGACAAACTCATAAATCTAAAACAAACTGACAACGCCATGGCTAAAAATGAAAAGGACAAACAAACAAGAGCACACACGACACAACATAGAAAACTAAAGAATAAAGAACACGAACCCCACCCAAAAACTAGGGGTGATCTCAGGTGCTCTGGAAGGGTAAGCAGATCCTGCTCCACATGTGGTACCCGTTGTGTTGTTTATGTGATAACAAATCCGGTAAATAGTCTAATTCGGTAGGTCACATTCATGAAAGGGAAGGGGATTGTAGTTACGACGTAAGGAACATATCCGATATCATTTGTGAAACGGTTATTCCATAACGGTCAACCAACTCGTGATGGCGTCCGTAGAATTTACGAAGGGTTGATTTCAACTAATTTAGACACAAAAAAAGTTAAATGTAGGTGTAAGTTAGTTTTATTTTATGGTTACATTGCTTAAATTATTCTGATCAACAAGTAGTATCAATTATCTCGCAAAGAATCAGAACAATATTGGTCAAGTTACACAGGTATTTCGACTTGATAATATCGGGCATTACAAATAAAGTCGAAAACCGACGCCAACTCAACATCCCAACCAGTAACCGGTCGAATCCTTACAGAAAGAATGTCGATAGAAGAAATAACCAGTATATGACGACAACTAATTAATGCTTATGTTGCAGACAAAAACGCTTTCTCCATCCAAATTTAGACGATTATTTAATCGAATGTATTAAAACAAAAATCTCGTATGACGCCTTGACGTAAAAAAGTACACTAAGTATTTTTCTTTTCCTCAAAATGTCACAAACCAATAACTTGCAAGTAAACTGGAAATCACCAGATATTATTCATATTCATAAGAAATAATTTAGCGCAAATCATGTGAATGGTTTTTCAAATGGTTCCTTTCCGTTAAAATGAAAAATCTTTTTTAAGCTACATTTATGATCGGAATTATAAAATTTAATGACAAAGTTGTGCCTAAAACAAACGAGAGGTGAAAAATACAAGGGGATTTTCGAGCTCATAAGTCGAAAACATAACTGACAATTGCAGGACAAAACAAACGAAAGATGGCGAAAAGACGAACAAAGTACACAAAAACCAACATAGAAAACTAAAGACTGAACATCAAAAACCCCACCGGCAACCGGGGAGGATCTCATGCGTTTCCAAAAAAAACCCCCAAAAAAACGGAAA
The DNA here is from genome assembly GCA_019925275.1 of Mytilus edulis. Lineage (NCBI taxonomy): Eukaryota > Metazoa > Mollusca > Bivalvia > Mytilida > Mytilidae > Mytilus > Mytilus edulis. The sequence continues at coordinate 83,448,341 of CM034350.1, forward strand.
GGTAACAAAAAGATTTGCCATTATTTTGCATTAAATTACTCTGTAAGTATGTATGCATGCTTAGCTACATACATGTAGCTACAGTGATTGGAATTAATCACACATCTACACTGGTTGTTTTACTATGTTGTATATCTTATTAGAAGTAAGTGTGCATGCTCGCAAGGCATCACGGCATTTCAGGTAAGTTTGATATCTGTATAACGGTATCATAGATAAAGCGGATTTATTTCATGAAACGGATTTATTCCATGTAAACGGATTTATTCAATGAAAACAGATTTATTCCATGAAAACAGATTTATTCCATAATTGTAACTATGGTATTAATGAACGTAAGAGAGATAAAACATAACGTTATAGTCGTATGCAATCTGATCAAAATCTGTGGCTTTACCTATCACTATCATTTTCTTTTGTTTATTGAAAAGGCTTTACAGTTTCGGGATGTTGGGCAGATGATAACAATGGTATGACAGCCTTTCAAAGTTTTGCTAGTACTGAACCAACGACTGTTTCCTGCTTGGAAAGATGCAGGAATTGGGATTACAACTTTGCTGCATCAAAACTTAATGCATTGGTAAGTATTGATCTTGAAGGGCAGAACCGGACTCCTCACACGAATGCAATTATCCTTACACGTGTACTCTCACTTCAAAATTCAAAATATTGTTTATTTTGTTCACCACATGTATCGAATTGCATTGATAATTAAGAATACGAGATAGTGTTATAGCTTTAATTTATACCAATAATTGACAACGATAACTTAATTTTATGTCAAGGCAAATGTCATGATTTTCTAAATGTGATCTATCCATTTTTATGTAGCAACATTAGAACATGGCATTTAAAATTGGTATTTAATGAAAAGTGTTACCTCTTATACATATATTGACGAGTACAACAATATAAATATGTAAAAGGCTTTAAGAGTATATATATCTTATTAGTTGTAAGATCGTTACATACAATGTTAAAGAAGTCTAAGGCCGTGTTCACATTGACCTAAATTCGGTGTTGTGTTTGTGTAACTCACACGTAAACTAAACACAATTGCGTTCCCATTGATAAACTCAATGTTTACATGTAGTTTAAATCATGTTTTACCTACACACAGTCGATAGTCAATGTAGGCCATGTGTAGGTTAAGTGTACACAAAACTGCATTTAGGACATTAGTTTTATCGTGTAAATATTTAAGGAGGAAACTATTTTTGAGTAAAATTGCTATTTTTGATAATTATTAGTTGTCTAAATTTTACAGATTTTTTTTTGGTTAAAAAAAATTAACGTACTTTATTAACCCCTTATCAAGACTTAAAGCAGCATCATTGCCGAACCCATAAGGCAGCAACCAATTGATTTTCGGGGGGGGGGGGGGGGCAGCTATTATAGTCGAGTATAAAACATAAAGGCAAGGGGGTGGGGTGGTGAGCTATCATGGATTTTGTTTTGGAAACAAAAAATGTTTCCAGTTTTTGGCCCTGAAAAAAAATGTTTGTTTCACCCTCAGCTGCCACTATATATAATGCTAAAATTGATTTCGACTTGTCACCAAAATTTGTCCTAAAAAAAAATCAAAAGCTCACGCCCCCCTCCCCCTCCACAAAAATTTAAGTAAATAGTTGCTGCCTAATTCATTTGAAAAGGTCTTCCCGAATCGACTTGACGTACACAAAAATATTCGCCACTGGTCTTTACTCAAAAAACGATTCACGCATAAATGCATGACTAAAAAAAATGTGAAGTAAATGATCTGTTTGTCTAGTATCTCAGTTCCGTTAAATAACACGTAAAATAAATTAAAAAAAACGGTACCCTATTCCTTTACCAAATATTCCTTGGAGAAGAAAAACCATTTGAAACGAACAGAAAAGATAAAAATGTAGTGATCCATAATATCTCAATCCTTTTTTTTCGGCTGTAAGCACGCTGTTGCAGCTAACGTTTTCTAATGCGTTATCGAGACATCTCTCACGGTGGGTATGGTTGTCCTGCGAGAGAACGTACTGTGCTGGTGATTCGGTCCTGACGGGTGCTGGTGATCAATGAAAAAATGTAAACAAAGACGAAAATGATGATTTTTGACGTTTTCACTCATAAAAAATGGAAGAAAACAGTTGAGATTTTTCAATTTCGTTTCTTATGGGTTCATATATAAACCATTAAAAAAATGACCCTCTAAACTGTTTCAGTAAGCGTAACACAAAAATGCTCATTTTCAGAAAATCTCGAACTGAAAAAATAAAACAAAAATGCTCATAGAGTCCGCTTTTTATACCGCAATCCACACGACAAAACAATTTTGTGAAAAAACATTGCAATTTATTAAAATTTAGCATTTTCTCAATTTATTCATGTCCTGATACTGTGCTGGTGGGTCCTGTCATTGTGCTGGTGGGTCCTGATACGGTGCTGGTGATTTTGGATCAGAAGTTGGCCATATTTGAAACAAATGTTACAAAATCAATAAAATTAGCCAGATAATTGTTGCCAACAGGATCTATGACTCCTATTTTAGCTCTTGTGCATCCATTTGGCTGTTTAATATGTGTTTTCAAATGATCTGAACTTGTATTACATAATAACTTAAAAGGGCAACATCTTTCGTCCAATATCAGATAACAATGTATAGTATCTAAAATAAGTTAAAAATTCCACAATACTATATAATTCATCTTATGTGTCAATTTGTTCGAAAAAAGTCGAAAAGAAGAGACTTTTTTTAATGTCATGATTATATGTCGCTTTCTAGATCTATGCTTAGCATTTATTTCAGATGACATGGACTCCTCACCCTGATGACCCTGCTGCCTTTCATAACTTTATCCGTATACATATATTAATAGATAAACAAAAGGCTGCATGCAACACGTATTTTTGTATTTAAAATGATTCGTTGTAACGAGAATATTTGTGGTGAATGGAAACTGTGAGGGTCACAATCTTAAATTGCTTATAAATGTTGCTGGAACCAGTTTCGTTATCTGATCTGAATTTTCTGAAATGTGCAAGGTAGATAGACATTTTGATTTTTTTTACTCGGTAATGAACCATTGTGTTGATCCCATGCTAAACATAACAAAAATCTCTGTACAAAGGTCTGTGAATTTTCTACAAAAATAGTGATTTTATTTTCACTAAATTCTCTTTTTCTGCTAAATACAATAATGAACTATAAATAATAATGCTTTGCAAAAAGTTTCCCCTTGATATATGTACAAAATTATATCTCTATTATTCATTGCCTGTGCTGTTTTGATACTATTGCAGTTTGCACATTTCGGAATCGACAGGCCACACAGGAGGGGTCATAAACCGTACACGAAAAGATAAAATATTGATATAAGTACTTAATTTGCATCTTTGAACCCCCACTCCGGCTTGTTTTTTTAGGAGCCTGGGGTGTCTAAAAATGGTCGATTACAGACAGCCGAGTACGCATTTTACTTTCCAGGCGTGTTATTGTTGATTGTTAAAGTCCTGAAAACGGATAGATGGAAACAAAAATGTTTGATATATCTGGCTTTAGATTCAGTTTTTTTTAAATATAAATTAAGGCTACATTTTAATATAATAATTCTATGAATTCACAATATAAAAAAATGCAGAAAAAAAAATGAATGAAGTGAAATATCTTAGTAAGGAGTCATTACTACAAAGATGGTGTGTTTGACACACAAAACTTAAAAGCTTAGTGATATTATACCAATATTAAAATAAAAGTGTATTTTAGTTGGGTATTTTTTCCATTTACTCATTTTCAATTATAATCAAGGCACATTTTATTTTTATTCATGAAAAATATTTATATATAAAAAAGAAGGACACATTGTTCACTTCCTCGCCCGTAATTCTTTATCAAAAATATTTATTTTGAAATAAAAAAGCTAAGAAATCTATATTTTATTAGTGTTCTCTAGGTTATCTCGTCTTAATTCTCTGACATATTCAGCCTGCCCTTTCATAAAATAGTGATTTTTTTTTAGTGTTCTATCGAACTTTCGAAAAAAAAAAATACCTGATAACCGTTTAGACAAAAAAAAATTGTTAGAAAAATCTTGCAGCAAGTGATTCTTAATAGCTATAAGATACATTTTTCTTTTACAATACAACTTTTAAATCTTACGGGAAACTATTCCAAGCTTTCACTGTAACCTTGCTCTAACTTATCCCCATCCCTCCCCCCCCCCCCCCCCCCCCCAACCACACCAAACAAACAAACCCGCAATACTATTGTCATTCTTATAGTCAGCACTCAATTGTTCACAAACAAATGTGTTTTAAGCTGCTAAAGACATGATTCAAACGCTCAGAAAGTCCTTTGTTCTATATTTTTGCTCTCCATTTTTATGCAAAACCTTTTACATTTTTATTTTATGGGTTATTGTTGAAGGTCGTACGATGACGTATGGTTGTTAACACATACTTCCTTTGGTTTCTTATGGAAATTTGTCCATTGACAACAAACATACCACATCATCTACTTTATATAAGTATTGTATAAATCACAACGTATTTTGGTGATCTTGCAAAATGATCGTAATCCCGAAAATCATATTTTCTTATCTTAAAAGGGGGCAAGAAGGGTTCCATTAACAGGCCAATAAATAAGATTACAGTTAGTTTAAAAAAAAAAAATAAGGGTATTTTTTCTCTTATATTAACAGTAAACACATTCACAACAATGTCAATTTCAAGAAAGCAGACAACAGCTAATAAGTCAATAACAGTACAGCATCAATGATCTTGAATATATGCCACTTTTAACTAGAATATAAAAGCACAGAACCAGGACATAGGAGCACAGAACCAGGACCGTTTTTCTTATCACCAGCACAGCGTCAGGACAATTCCGTTTAACGAACTTGCACGACTTTTGCAATATAATATTGTTGTAATATACTTTGCATGGTACTTATGACACATCAGAGAAAAATTAAGCAACAAAACAGTCGTTTTATTGCCGTTCTGATACAATGTAAACAAACCCACCAGCACAGAATCAGGACCCACCAGCACCCGTCAGGACCAAATCACCAGCACAGTACGTTCTCTCGCAGGACAACCATACCCACCGTGTCTCTAGTAATATTCAAACTACTGCAAATTATAAAAATGGCTTTCATAAAGTAGCAACCACTTAACTTACGTACGTTTTTATTCCTTTTTTTTCGATGCTGGTGATCAAACACTTTTTGTTTCAATATTTAACACTATAATGTATGGGGAAACTCTTGATTCAGAATAATTTTTTTTATTATCTGTTTGATCTTTTTTTTTTTTTTATCAAATTGGGATCGGAATATTTCCATTCCCACCCCCACCCCTCTTTTGAAGTCAAATAGTTGTTCTCTTACCGCTAGAAATTTTTTCAAAAAGTTTGAATTCAGTTCTACGTAATGAACATTTAAATGACATATAGTTTACAAGTGGGAACAAATCTTATGTACAGGTAGCTAAACAAGGTGTATAGATGTGAACAAATGTAATGTGAAACCAGTGTACACTACACTAAACTAATTGTAAACATGTTTACTCTACACGGCGTTTGGTGTGAACACGGCCTTAGTCCTAGGAGCATGACATGTCGACAATTGTTTATAATATTTCGATAAATAAAGTTCCATAACTTTGTAAATAATTAATCTAAAATACCTGGAGGGACCCCGTGATCCACGAATGGATAACGACTTTCATATTCCTGACTTGCTTTAGGCATTTTCTTATGTAGAAAATGATGAGTTAAACCTGGTTTTATACATGTTATAGCTAGCTAAACTTGTATGACAGTCGCATCAAATTAGATTATATTGAAAACTATGTGTGAACAAAACAAACAGACATAATATGTTTTAATGTCACAAATAGAGAAAGGTGCGTATAAGAAGATGTAATCTGATGCCTCATGTTAGAAAAGTGACAATCCCATATGCAAACTAGAGAAACATCGCAACTGTCCTTTGGAGATGACCTGGTTGATACATTACAATATTTCTTTCTCTATCCAAAATTACCCTTTTATCCAGGCACTGTTTAAGTTCCATTGTATACTCCAATTTTTCATCCCGGTCTTGTTGTTTTGCAGAGTTGATTTGTTCTTGTCATAAATATGGTTTTGGATTTTTCAAATATTTTGGCCCAATTTTAGAGACATTGGTTTTAGATACCGTTTAAGTTATTTCAATAACGTTTAAATGAGAAGTGATCCAGTCGACATTAAGGCAAACAATTTACAGTTATACACCCCTTAATTCAGAGGTTATGATAACATTTATAAACATTCATAATAGACAAAACAAAAATAAGAGTAATGTTTTGTTTTAGGGTACATTTGAGTGCTACTGTGGAAATTATATACAGTTTACAACAAAAGTTCCTGGCTTGGCATGTGGATTTCCATGTCCAATTACCGTGACGGATGCATGTGGACGAATTAAAAGAATAGCTGTTTATAATATACGTAAGTTGAAATTAATATTAAGGTTGCACGAAACTGTAATTTTTATACTTTATATATTTAGTTCAAGATACCTAATGATAATTCTACAATTCTACAAATAATTATCTTTTGATCTGTTGTTGTTAAGATATGGTTGGTGCACGTATTAATTAATCAAGATATGTTTGGTGAGAGCACTAATTTGTCGAAATATATTTAGTGTTGGTACTTACTGGTAGACAAATGTTCAGTCAGATACTTATTGGTGGAAATTAAAAATAACTAAAGAAAGTTTCCAAACATTTTATGCGGGATGGACTATGGTATACGTTGCTAGTGAATATATCGAATGGTAACATATATTACAATTAAGATTATTGTAAATATGTATAACGATACAAAATTTTATATACCCTATAATGATTGTAAGTAAGAATTTTCCCACTAAGCAGAGATATATGTCAAGGGAGGTGGCATATATCTCCTCTGTGATTCTGCTGTGTTAATGAACAGTCCCGAATCAAGTATATCTGCAAACTACTAATTAAATCGATTTTCAACGATTACTGATGAGATTTAAAGAGGGCTCTAGTTATGAGATATAAAAAAACCAATTACTAACTAAAGTGAAATAGTGAAATAATAATTCGATTTCAGCAGCCAGTATTGATAAATTTTGTCAAAATAAGTTAAAAAAAAATCGATGATGCATTATTCGCTTGAGAGTGAATAGTTCGACAACATGGACTCCGTAGTCATGTGAACTTCAATTTAATCCTTTATTTAGAGAAAGATAACGCAGGCATTGTGCGTGTTCAGTAGTTGAAATAAAAAGAATGTCGACATTGAAAGTGAAACAAAGGTCAATGATTTTATTGAGTGATGCAATCTACAAAAACTCATTGTTATATAGGTAAAAACGATGTTTAAAATATATTGTCAAGCTATAATATGGAATTGAAAAAATCCAAGTGCACAAGTTCGATATCTATTTTAATCTTTATTTCTGTTTTAATTATATCGAATATATTACCATCGGCAGTATTCGGAGGTTAACTCGATAGTTAATTAGATGGCGTCTAGATTTAAATTGACACGAAACGATGAGACAAATTATTAAGCCCATGTCTTGTAAATTGTTCATTTTACACTTTTATAATCTGAATCAATGTTTTGATATGTTAGAAATCAAATATGAAATTTTGAGTCAAAACGGAGAACATGAATTTGACAGCAAGTGCCTGTTTTACTCCAACTTGATACACATATTAGACTATTTGTAATGAAATATGCATAATAATTACATAAAATTTACATACCTGTCAGAATGATAACTTTTAAAAGAGGGACGAAAGATCCAAGAGGGACAGTCAAACTCATAAATCGATAATAAACTGACAACGCCATGGCTAAAAATGCAAAAGACAAGCAGACACACAATAGTATACATGACACAACATGGAAACTAACGAATAAGTAACATGAACCCACTAAAATGCAGGTGTGATCTCATGTGCTCCGGAAGGGGAAGCGTATCCTGCTCCACTTGTGGCACCCGTTTTCCAACTTAATCGGTATTCAAGAGCATGCAACAACTACACAAGACTTTGTAAATCGTCTCCAGTGTTTGAGCACAAAGTTGATAAACAAGGGGTATTTTAGAGAACATCTCGTCCTTTTTCTAAAAAAAAAGTTTATCGGAAGGTACCGATACCTTGTTGATAAATATTCCGTATCAACTGCATAAATAATACACGATGGTCTTGAAGTATATATTCTCGGTACTGACGTTGTTTTTTTTTGGTGTATGCCTTTTTGTGTTTCTTGGTTACATATGACATGCATCCCGTCATTGTGTTATTGTTCTATGATATATTTTGTGTTCTTTCCTTTCATTTTTGCTAATGGGCTGTTTTTTCCTTTTTTAATGATAAACATAATACATATATCAAGTCAGGAATATGCTAGTTGTTTTTCATTTGTTTGATATGTGTGATGCGTACATTCGTTTGATGTGTTTGGACTAATAATTAACTTATGAGCTACTCGCATTCGTGGATTAATGTGTTGTTCGATCACTCGTTGAACATTTTTCTATATTTGAGATATAATTATTATTCTATAGATAATCAACGTTTTGTTGTTTTGATGCTTTTTATTAGTCAAATCTCCAGTAAGGCGTCAATTTTCATGTTTTTCCTTAAATTTGCTATTTTGCATTACGGACCTTTTAAGTAAAGTCAATAGAAAGAACACATTTTTTAGGGCAAATAATTAAAATACATTCAAAATATAAGTGTTGACTTGCTGAAATTAAAAGATGCTATATTGATACTTTAACAAGATACAAAATGTAATGTTCCCCAACATATCGTTTAAAATTCGAACGAGCAGCATATTCGCCAAACGAACCTTATGCAATACGATATATCTTCACTTTGGCCATTTGTGTTTTGACCATCTAAATCCCTAGACAAGCCAGGCCCTATGAAGTTTAACTGGCACACTCGATGCACAAGTAGAGTTTATATTTTAAGAACTTTGCCCCGATGCACGAAGTAGAACGTTGGCAAAAGTGTTCACCCAAAATGTATCAGACAAACAGGAATTAAACATAATTTTTTATGCCCCACCTACGATAGTAGAGGGGCATTATGTTTTCTGGTCTGTGGCTCCGTTCGTCTGTGTGTCCGTCTGTGCGTCCATCCATTCAGGTTAAAGTTTTTGGTCAAGGTAGTTTTTGGTGAAGCTGAAGTCCAATCAACTTGAAACGTAGTAAACTTGTTGCTTATGATATAATCTTTTTAATTTTGAAGCCAAATTAGACTTTTGACCCCAATTTCATGGTCCACTAAACATAGAAAATGAAAGTGGGAGTTTCAGGTTGAAGTTTTTGGTCAAGGTAGTTTTTGATAGAATTGAAGTCCAATCAACTTGAAACTTAGTACATATGTTCCCTATAGTATAATCTTTCTAATTTTAATACCAAATTATATTATTACCCAATTTCACGGTCCATGGAACATGGAAAAGGATAGTGTGAGTGGGGCATCCGTGTACTTTGGACACATTCTTGTTTTAAATTGTATCACCTGAAGATTGTAAGTTAGTATGTATTTGAAATTTCCTTACAATTGCAGAAGGCGAATCTTTGCCCATAGTTCTTCCTGTACTAGAACCCTCAACAGAAGTGTCTACATCTCAAGTGAAACATACAACAGAAGTGTCTACATCTACAGCTGTACAACGTACAACAGAAGTGTCTACATCTCAAGTAAAACCCACAACAGAAGTGTCAACATCTACAGTAGACCCCATAACAGAAGTATTTAAATCTACAGTACAACCCACAACAAGACTATCTACATCTACAGTAGAACCCACAACATTCGTGGCTACATCCACTATTGAAAAGCTATCCACTACCAGTGCCGTGATTGATTTGACGAGTATAGATGACGATAAAACAACTACTGTTTCAATAGGAAGTGAAAAAACGTCACCCACAACTACATTTGTACAGTCAACTGAAATTAGTACAAAAGTAGCTGAACTGCCAGTTTCTACCTCGGCTAAGTCTACGTCATTAAAAGAAACTATATCTACGCAAATTACTAAGTCAAGCTCGTCAATTTCTACAACAGCAGTAGAAACGGTATCTTATTCCTTAAATTTTAAAAATCCAAGTATTTCTAATCAGATGCAATGTATGTGCCCATGTCAATCAGTTAGTTCTAAGTGGAACTTCCTTGCTAATATGAATATGTCAATTGTTGAATTGAAAATATATCTGAATGATTACTTAGATGAACTTAAACAAAATCTTACTATCGATAAGACAAAGACATCAGACTATATCAACACAAAAATATCCGCCCCAGATGATCGAGAGTCGTCAGTGTCGATTGGATTATTTGGCCTTTTTTTAGTTGGTATCCCAATAGCATTCATACTTTACAGTGATGCAATGAGATTTGCAATGCAGATTCAAAAACGCAAACTCTAAGATGAAATCAGCTAGATTTTTTATGAACAAATGAATACACATTTTATTTTCTGCTTTTGTTGTCTGTGCACTTTTTAGTATTTTTGTTGTCAGTCGAAATTTATTTGTCAGTTTTTCAGATTCTCCAGAAATAGCAACATTTACATGTGTGAACTGATAACTTTTTAGTCAACAAAAATATGATATAAATACTTTTCATATATTTTAATAATAAAACACAAATTGATTCAATACAAATATACTTTTAATTTCTGTACTGTTACTTTCAGGTCAACATACTTAGTACAAATAACGAGAAATAAACTTTCGAAAACATATTCATAGCTATATCATGTATCACGTTCTGCATGTACGTAGTAGTGAACAGGTTGATTAAGAATATGTCGTCTTTTAAAATTTCAGTGAAACAATCAAGCACATACAGTCATTTTCAAACATACAAACACACATACATACATATATGCATACATACAAGTTTATATATTGTTTATTGTTCTAGTTTGAGATGTATAAATACGAAGCCTTAGTCAGGTTGAATGACGATACTAAATACATTTGAACCATCTCTATGAGGATTCATAGGTAGTCTGTTGCAAGCAAACAGTTTTGATCAGTGTCCTGTTTCAATGGAAGTCTAATACACGCCCGTAAAAAGCCAAAGATTAAATGACAACGCCATGGCAGAAAAGAAAAGACGAAAAGACAAACATCAGTATAGAAAACATAACATAGAAAACAAATATTAAACACTGAGCAACACGGGTTGATATCAGGTGATCCACAGGGGAAAGCATAACCTACTCCATATGTTGCTACCGTCTTGTTGGCAGATAAAGAGAGAAAACGTCAAAATTTGGTAAATAGACATAACTCAAAAAGTAAAAAATATTCTACAATGCCGTAACATGAGAAGTATTCTATCGAGATAAGGAGGGGTTGCAGAACATAATTGACGGTGAACGGAGATAGTGATTGCTGTATAAACCCGTCACAACTGAAGATATATAAAAAGAACATCGAATTGTAAGTTATGCTTCAATCTGACACACCAGTCTAGCTGTCAACGGTAAAAGTATAAAAAAGAATCAATTTAGAAAAGAAGGGTTCAGACGGATATTCAGATATTGCAAGAATAGAATACCTTAAATAAATATGTGATTTTGTCAGATGACATAAGAATACTAAAAGTCATGAATAAAAAGAAACTTACTAATTTGATTCATTATATGACCAGTTTTGAAAAAGTAAAAGATTAAGTCACTTCTAGTTTCCCTGAGATACATAAATTTCCAGTCTGCTATATTCTTTTCACATTTTATCATTTTTTGGTCTTAATCAAGCTTTTGACAAACAGTTTTATTATATAATCAGATATAGTCTCACACCTTTAGATATCCACCCGAATCCATCAGTTGTAAAATTTACCTTGGTTTGTATCATTTTTATAGACTTATGAGATTTGAAGATGGATAAGGTACTTACCATACATTTAACAGGTTAAGGATGATCGCTACTCTGTTAAAAAATAACAAGCTTTTTAAAAGACTATTATGAATTGATAGTTTATTAATAAAGAAACTCAAAAAGTAGAAAAAAATGGAGGGTCCGTGTGCTCATTTTCGAGATATAAGCTATTGAAAATTTGGCGGGAAATAATTCCCTCTAGATTTTTCATATATTTAACATTGGCACCTTATTTGTTTCAAAAACTATGAAAAAATAACAAGAATTTTATAAAATTTTGAAATATGGCTTTTTAAACTTTATGTAATAAAATTATGAAAAGAAAAGTAGGGGTTAGTGGGCAAAATTTTATAATGACAATACATGGATAAAACCAGAGGATTCTGAAAATCTGGCAAAAAATCAAAAAATGGAGGAGCCAACATCCTTAAGTGAAAATATGTGATTTGACCGGTATCTCAGGTATTTCAGATTTGGTCTGCTTACTTTAAATCTTTCAGCTTGAAAAAAAATTCATTTAACTATTAATATATACATGTTTTGAACCTTATCTCTGAACAGTACTTAGTGCAAAATTGAACATAATAATTGAAATAGTTTTGCAATATTCTGAAGAAATCGAAAACAAATATTGTATGTGTCCTAAAAATAATCAGAAGATTCAAAGTTACTTGTCGAGCAAGATTATCTATCTAGGGATACTAAAATTGAAAAAAAAACTGACAACGTCATTGTAAAAATGAATAGTATACACATCTTTACATAGAAAACTAAACATTTCACTCCAATCATTGCATTGCCGGCGGCTGACAAATTGTTAAAAAAACATCCAACAAATAAAATTACTGCCTTTTAGAAAAAAGGAAACTATTAAAGTAGCTTTCAAATTTGATAAATCAATGTTTTGTTTATTCTTTTACTGCTGTTTATGTTAATGTTAAAAGTTAAAACAGCCATTGTTTTTTTTATCGATTATTTTGCAGATTATGTTGTGCAAAGTTTTGTTTAAGTTGTTATAACAATGTAAGAAACTTTATATTTTTGAATTGCAAATTGGAAATTCAGAGTACAGTTCTTAGTAGAATAGTTTCATACTTATACCCTTTATTGCTTTTGTTGGTTTGCGGCCGTTATAAAAAAATGTTGTTATTATCCGGAAGCACTTTAATGTGAAAAATCATTTTTGTTTTGTAATATTTCTTTAAATATCAATTTGATTTTTTGTGCAGGATGTTATGCATATTTACATATCTTCTAAAAATAAAGTACATTTATAGTTAGCATCGTGTAAAATCTAATAGTTTTGTAACGAGTGTTTTTTCAGAGAAGATCGTTTAAGTAAACTAATGGAGATTTTCAATACAATACATTAAACCGACGAAACCAACATATACGACTTCAACCTCAGTTTATATAACATGTTTCACATGTACATAACATCAATGAAATCTAGCGTCTAGGCAAAACATGATTTTATTGAAAATCTTCATAGCAGATCAAAATTAAAATAAAACAATGACCTCAGTTTATATATAGTAAACATATTAGATAATCAAGTAAGCTTTGACATCAGATAAGTTTAATAATAATCATAGAAAACATATACTAATTATCTGTAGAGTTAAAGGCACCTTTCTAATTAAAGGTCTCAGATTTAAAGATGGCTGGTAATGTCCACTGGTACATATAATAACTATGATATATAAATAGTTGTGGATGCTATGCAGGCATGGAAATGCTAGAACAGCATGGAAAGAAGTATTTTATGTCAAATAAACTCTTCAAACAATCATTTCTAAAACTTATCAGACCAGGTTATTTGAATAAAATCCACGGTCCATGTCTATCAGATGCTAATGATATATATGATATTGCAAACTGTCTCAAATGTGAAAAATGGATATCCCAAGCAGTACCATGGATCAATAGACCACGCTCGTCATGGCTGTCACCCGAAATTATTTCTAAAATAACAAAGAGTGGTGTTTTATTTGTTCCAATTGGTTTTAAGGGTTCAAAACATGAGGATTTGGAATGGCGAATATCATTTTCCGTAGCAGAAAAAATGCTAATAGGGTCCTATAATCATACTCAATTGTTCTGTTACGCTTTACTAAAAATAGTACTGAAAGAAATTATAGAGGTGGATGAAGGATTGAAGGGTTTACTGTGTGCATACTACATAAAGACATTGATGTTTTGGATTTTTGATGACTCAAGTCCAACAATTTGGAAACCAGACAATATGATACGATGTTTCAAAGCATGTTTGCAGAGACTTATGTACTGCGAAGAATATTCAACATTGTTACATTATTTCATTCCTGACTATAATTTTTTGGAAGTGTGTGTAAGGACAGAGTTGGAAAAAAAAGGAAAAAAATTATCAACCTGCCGACAACTTATATCAACAAGGAATTGAGTTATTTTCAGCCTCCAAAATGCTCGATGATTTTACCAGATTTTCAACAGCAACCAACACGCAATAGACTCTGAATTATAAAATAATTCGTGTTGTATTAGACATTCTAATTCTAGCCCTTTTCCATTTCCGGAAATTAGCTCTAGTACCCGTACACTTCTAAATCGTTTGCTTTATAATTGTAAATCAGATGTGTCCAACATTTTTCTACACTATTTGTCAACAGAAAACCAGTATTTTTTTTACACAATTTACACTTACTCAGGACTAATGGAGCAACGAAAAAAAGTACTTGAAGTACAAATATGACATCAGTCATCTATTGATAGGTGTACACTCAGATGCGGTAGCAGGATGGTTGAAATTGGCTTCTTTCTTTTATGTCCATGAAAGGTACCTAATAGCACAAGACCTAATAAATTATGTTTTGTCAAAGATTAAAGATAAAAAGTGTGCAATTTAAGTCAGCGGTAAATTTGATGTCGAAGGTCATATTAACTCTTAAACAAGAATCTGCATATGATATCATAGAAAAAGAAAAGCTTACAACAGCTTTAAAAGCATTATCAATCAGAAGTCTAAGGTTTGAATGCAAGTCTCAATTCATTCCAAAAGAACTACACCACGATGTTGAAACATCTTGTGTTTATTTTCTTCCATTTACATATGCATATTTCCTCCGATTTTTGTGCTGTTACCAATTACATGATATAATGTCATGTAAAGATGCAATGAAACCGTTGCTTGAGACATTTCATGAGCTGCTGTCTTCTCCGGAGTCATTTCCCGCAATATTTGTGCATTCATCTATGTTTGTTGGAATTGCAGGACAGATGATTGGTGAAACATATTTAGCAAATGAATGTTTTAAGTTTGCTAAGCAATATGACAATCGCAATCTTACCAGTGTTTCAAAAAGATGGGTGAACTGAGATTGGACTTTTGATTAAAGTTTTATGTATTTGTACATGAGAATTTTAAAATAACACATAACTGTACTAAATAATTATATGAAGAGAAGACTGTGGAGAAATACAATATATTAAGGTTTCAATTAAAGAAACATTATTGAAGTTTGCTTCAAAAGAATTTGAATCATCATTCATTGGAAAAACAAGGGATCACTAAAAAATCAAAGTTTCCACGATATCTGCTTCATACTGTTATGTTTCTTTCGGTCGATAGTTTTTTGACTCGACTCAGCATTTATACATCCTACCACGGCTGTATACGTATTAACTATTGGGCATTTCTGGTGCAGTTAGGTATTGAGGTACGATCGGATACAATGGGTTTTAAAAGTATTGTTTCTATTTTGTTTTTTTGTATTTATTATATTTATTTTTTACTTTATCTCGAAAGTGTAAATACTCTAAAGCATCGAGGACAAAAATGTTTTTCATTGAAGTCATTGTCAAATTGATAAAATGGACTACACCTTTTTTGTTTGCGTCTTTGTTAGATTAGTTTGTATGTTTGCATGAATATTTTAGTTAGTTGTGCTGTATTTCGGTAATGCACGTGTACACAGTTTTGACTGCTTTATCCCGATTATTATCACATGACACATTTATATCCTTCCGGTATGATAAAAATATTCTGTCGGCGTGATGGAACAATAAATAACTGTCATACAAGTGGATAGTATAAAATAGGACTAAACCAAGACCAGTCAGGGGAAACAAAGTGTGTCAAGTGTGTGAAAGACAGCATAAAGATTGTTGTACGCAAATATACCAGTAAACACATTGTTGTAATAAACTATGCTAAATATGTAAATTAAATCTTTAACTTATTCATGTCAACAGAACAAACTCATCAGTCTATATCAATCAAATGATTTTGGGAGAAAAGTATGCCATTTTAGAACACAAAGATGTTTTCCATGTAAATTTGTTGAAGGTTTATACTAGTAATCAACCAATATGACCAAGATATGCTAAAGTTATTTCTTTTTTATAAATAAACTAAACATTGACACTACACCTATCGCAAAAAGAAAGTAAAAAATTGACCTTACTAGAGATCAAACAAACGGTATTTGATTAGGCAATTTGAATAGTGGTAGTGATAAATAGGAAAACACGAACTGGTCAAGAAGTCCAATAAAATGATTACAGGTATTATACCTTTGATATAATAAGATTAAATTCGATTAGCCCACCATAGTAAAATAGTTAACTAAATCATAGAAATTATAAAGATTAATCTAAAAGAGGGACAAAAGATACCAGAGGGACAGTCAAACTCATACATCGAAAACAAACTGACAACGCCATGGCTAAGAATGAAAAGGACAAACAGACAAACAATAGCATACATGACACAACATTGAAAACTAAAGAATAAACAACACGAACCCCACCACAAACTAGGGGTGACCGCAGGTGCTCCGGAAGGGTAAGCAGATCCTGCTCCACATGTGGCACCCGTCGTGTTGCTTATTAGATAACACATTTGGTGAATAGTCTTATTCGGTAGGTCACATTTATGAAAGGGAAGGGGATTGTAGTTACGATGTAATGAACATATCCGATATCATTAGTGAAACGGTTATTCCATAACGGTCAACCAACTCGTGATGGCGTCCGTGAAATTTACGAACAGATGATTTCAACTTCACCATTTGGAACTCCTGATTTAATAGTTTCCTTGTGAGCAACAACCCTCTATTAAGAAAATCATGATAGGAAAGGCAAGCACGGGAATATCTTATCAATTGGGAGATATAAACACCGTATGCAGGTGCTGCTGAAATGTTGCTACTTAGAAATGGAAAGTTCACAATTGGAAAGCTGAAATCATCTCTTTTGCCGTAAAGTTATCTTTTCAATCTACCCTCATTGTCAATTTCTAGATGTAAGTCAAGATATGAGGCCGACTTAACTGTATCTGTTGTATCCTTTATCTCCAGTTCAATGAGATAGATGCGTTCGACATAGTCACCAAATGTTTAATTATTTAGTGAAAGAACATCATCTATATAGCGGAAAGTAGAGTTAAAGGATATTACTAACTTCTTATCTTTCTTCCTAAGAAGTTCCTGTATGAAGTCAGCCTCACAATAATAAAGAAACAAGTCCGCAAGAAGAGGGGCACAAATTGTTCCCATTGGAATGCCGATAGTCTGTTAAAAAACCCGTCATCCGAACGTAACAAATATGTTGTCAATCAAGGAATCAAGAATCTTGAAAATGTCAGTTTCAGAGAATTTTTTGTTTGAATTAGAGTGATCCTTTACAAAGTAAGATTTATCCCTTCCTCAGACAAGATACTTGTATCTTCGTTGGCCATTCTTTTTTATGAAACAAAGCAATGCCAACTCTTTCAATTTATTTTTTAGTTTGGAATGTTGAATACTTGTATAAAGTGTAGAAAAGTCAAATGTTTTAATACTGTTACAAGATAAAAGAGAGTTAAATTGTATGTACTCTAAAAAATCTTTGGAATTTTTAAGTATCCACATCTGATTCACGCCACCTATAGAATAGATAGTTTCACAATAACTTTGAAGCCCGTCTTTGATTGCTGATAAAATAGATGTTAATAATTTAGAAAGAGGTTTCATGGAGCACTTGGAAGACCCAGCAATATACCATTGTTTGTAAGGACACTTATGCAGTTAAGGTATCCAATACAGTAATGGAAGATCCAGTTCATCATCTTTGGTTGGAATTCCAAAGGAACATAGAACAGACCTATGATTATCCAGAATTTCCTCTTTGGTAAGTGTCGTGAGGGTATATGTTGGATTTCCAAGTGAATTGTCAATACCTAATTCGTTTATCAAGCAGTTAATGTAATTAGATTTACACACAAAACCGATGTTGTTTGGGGCATTATCTGCGTTATTTTAAAGACAATATCCTTCATTGAATCCTAGGCAGTATAAAAGAGGGACGAAATATACCAAAGGGACAGTCAAACTCATAAATCTAAAACAAACTGACAACGCCATGGCTAAAAATGAAAAAGACAAACAAACAACAGCACACATGACACAACATAGAAAACTAAAGAATAAACAACAGGAACCCCACGAAAAAACTAGGGGTGATCTCAGGTGCTCCGGATGGATAAGCAGATCCTGCTCCACATGTGGCACCCGTCGTGTTGCTTATGTGATAAAAATCCGGTAAATAGTCTAATTCGGTAGGACACATTCATGAAAGGGAAGGGGATTGTGTTTACGACGTAAGGAACATATCCGATATCATTTGTAAGTGTTGCAAAGTCTTTAATAGTTCTTAAATGTTTTACTTTATTTGCTATAATAAACGATACTACTGAACATAAAAGGTCTGACACAGAAAGGTCACGTCAAACAATATAAAGGGGATAAGGTGTTTCAGTAGTCTAACAACTGTATAATTGACCTGTTAACACTGAGTTTCGACTCCTGCTCGTGTTTGCTCGTGACAGGTAACGTTTGACTCCAATCCTACGAGAAAAAAAATGGTTGTCTCCAGGCATTCCGATTCCCTCCACTCATAAAACCTATTTGTCATGAAAAGGGCAATGTTCTGAAAGTGGCATGAACCATCAACCAATCAATCAATCAATTAACCAATCAATCAATACCGATAAAAATAAATTTATATGAAAAATGTAATGATTCGTAATGCCAACTTCCATTTCATGGCTGAATTATAACCTCTTAACCAATCGTTTGGTTTTTACATTCCTCAATCTAAAATGTCCCATTTCGACGTGGATGTACACACTACACGGCCTTGCTAAAATGTTCATAAATTTAACGGTCACCAATATGAAAGGTTTAACCAATACGAAAAAATCAAGTAACACATATAAAAAGGTTGGAATAGACCAAAACACGACCCGCAATTCAAAGAAAAACCGACAATATCATTGCAAAAATACCAACAACAAAAAAAACGCCGATAAAAATAACAACAGTCTTCAAATCAATCCAACAAATGACAAAGTTACGCAACCAAAAAGCGGATGTGATTTTAAAATAATTATGAAGCAAATGCAACTTAAAAAGATAAGATCAGATTGTGAATTTCTACTTTATTAATGTTAAATTGTCAAATCAGGAAGTACAACAATCTTTTCAATATGTACAACATAAATTTTAAATTCCTTAATAAACATAAGTCATGTACATAATAGTAACGTAACATTGGCAAATCTCCATATGTAATTATTTTTAAATATGGTCAATATGAGTATATACACATTCATAATATACATTTAGGTTATTGGTAAGAACAATAACGGCATAAGTCCTACTAAAGCTAAATAGGAGTTTGATATGATACGATATCGTTAAAGATGCAAGATAATTGTTATAGAATAACAAATTCAGAGTGACTTTTGTACAACAGTCAGATCATTAATTGAACTAAACGAACAACACATTTAATCATGCAACAACTATCTGGAAACTATATAAATCGAAATGGTTGAATACGTTTAAATATCAATATAAATTATATTTGTAAAAAGCCAAACTATCTGAATTTAGAAATTATATCGATTCTCTTTCTGTTTATTATATTATTTCGGTAATATCCAAATTCAAGTAACCTATCAAAATCTAGATTTTATCAGTAGCCATTGCGCCCGTCAAGGGATATTGAAAATGCATGTGGAAGACTGTCCATATTGATTAAGATATAATTAAGAATAGATATCAGTCGTCGACATTTACATTTAGCAATACGTGCCTGTATTTCGTTCTTATTCAATCTACAACAACCGATTTACAAATTCTTTAAATAGAGAAAACAAAAACACATAATAGATTTTAAATCGTTATGCATGAATAAATTTTGTTTGCAATAGTTATACGGATATGGAGCTGAATTGACAATGAAAATATCTTTTTTTGTCAAAAAAGCAATATGACAGTATGACAGAACATGTATCTATCACATTACAATAGCATACTTTGTTAATACTATATCTCTCCTTGCATATTCACGTAACATTTATAACAAATTTACACATCATTGTTAAAAGGCATTTCTTAACAAAGGTATTGCTATTATAAATAATTTGTAAAATTTTAAATTGAAGGACATCGTTGAACAAACCTTTAATTTCGTCTGAATGCCAATGCACAGCTTTACATTCAATAGAATCCGAATAAGGTAATTATATAATCATTTTACATTTTGAATTAAAATAAAACTAATAAATATTTTTCAAAATCCATCAAATATCAGATTTTTACGTTATTACTATTTGAATGAATAAGTACCAACACAACATGCATGCGACTTTGTTCAATTGTTTTCAATTTAGAAAAGAAAACCAATTATTCCAAAAAAAATGGTCATAGTATGAAACTATGTTATAAATTGAACCTACCTGAGTCAAAATACTGAGTATGAATGGTATGCAATGAAAATATTTGATCATCGGTTACAGTTAGAACGTGTCTAAAATTATATCTTCCACAGAGATTTCCTTAAAAGAAATTACAAATGTATGTTTATCCTATATATATGTTCACTGGGTTACGAAATCAATATTTAATATTATTAAATCCTCAGATTTACTTAATTTGTAAAAACGACCATGTTTACATCATTTAAAATTACTTCTTTTGTACATATACATTATACATTTTTATGTCATGAAGGAATATAATTCCTTTTTTTTTTTATATGTATCAAATTACTTGACAGTGTAAACCATCGATTTTACAATACATCTAAAGCGTAAAACAGTCGCTAATACAACCATGCGAGAAAAATCTCCTAATTTGAAAATAAATCATTTTGTGACAAAAAACATTGGTGTTAATTCTGTATAATTATTGTAATGTTGATAAGTAATAAATATTCATCCGATTTTTGGAATACTTTAAACGTTTGAACTATGTGAATATTTAAGGGGGTAATGAAAAGTTCATAATAAGTTAGTGTCTAACTGTATAAGCAAGACAACATAATCGATTCAAAATAAAGGATTGTGATGAACTTATTGTAACACCTTTCAGCGCTTATATATAGAGTACACAATTTGGGAAAAAACATGATTGTTACGGAGCCATCTAAACCCCACTTCCGGGTGCGGGATTTTCACGCTGTGTTGAAGACCAATTGAAGGCATTGTGCTGTTTTCTTCTCTTTTGGTCGGTTTTGTTTTTGACATGTTCCCCGTTTCCCCTCTCTATTCTGCACTCTTCAGTTAACAAAATAAAGGCATCAAATTACAAATACGGATGGAAGGAAATGGGTCATATTTTTATAAAGAATCTTTTAAACGGTGACAAGCTTTCATAATTGTTGTTTCTGTTTCCTTTCCTTTCATATCGCGTGTCTTCTGTTAAGAACGAAAGTAACAAGTAACAATCAAAACTATTATACTTTAACACCATTTCATGCTATGTACAGCTCTTATAATTAGCTTTGAAATACTGACAATTTGGCAATACTCAAAAACAAAAATATAGGGATACTTGTGCTATACCAAACTAAACAAAGTTTACGTGAAAATACAAATCAAGCTCGCATATAACAGAAATATATATTGGTCTGTTGCCAAGATAAAAAAAAAAATAAAAAGCACTCTATGTAAAATGAATAAAATTATGTAAGGTACATACAAATTTTTGCAAAACGTGTTATTGTTTACCATTTTTCTCCATTGTCAAATAGCTTTTAAACATCTTTAGTTTTAATAACATTCTAATCAGACACTATTTGCATCATTGCTTTTAAATCAAATGTGGAATTATTAGTTTGGAAACGTATAAAGTTTAAGGACTTTTATTACTCTAACCACAACACCCAACACATGATAAAAAATCCTTGATGATAAAGAGTAAATCTAAAAACAGATCAACACATTTTATCAGAAAGATAATACTTACGACTGTTTTTGATATAGAAGATGCAGAAATTTCAATGAGTTCACCCCCATAGAATAACGTTAGTAATAAACAAAACAAAAACATTGTCACATCCAGCATAAACATAGGGATTTTAAAGATATAAATCATTCTCCAATATCCAGTAGAATTTTTAAGTTTGGAAAATTTACAAGTAAGCATCATAGCAAAAAAAAATAAAACCCATTACAACAAAAAATAAGATATAACAATGAATAAGATGTGCAGAAATTAATCCTTCATGGTAAGCATCAACGAATGTTTGATTTGTTTCATTGCGAAACGTTAAAATCTCTGCCAAGAATTCTGCAGTACTCATTATGAGACCGATAAATACTCTGATAAGAAAAATTCCCCCGAGAAAGCCAACATTGTTTTCTGTCACACGAACTTTTGTACAACAAAATAAAAGTGCTAATAAATATGATGTTACATCCGCAACATCAAATATTGAACAGTCACTCATTCTTTTTCTGGGTACTTTTCATGAAATAACACAAATCCCATTTTTCATTCTGAAAAAAAAAAAGATTAGAAAAAAAGATGACAAAAAGTAAACAAATTCTGTCATCGTGTTTTCAAATATAGATTTGGTTTTAGTAAATGTAGATACATTTAAGTGTGACGTCAATTTTCTATGAACTAGTACACAGTTGGGTTTAGAGGCCAGTTGAAGCTCGCCTACGGGTGCGATATTTTATCGCTGTATTGGTTATTGGCCTTGACTGATTGGTGGCCTTAACTTTGTTTAGGTTGTGGTCTCTTTGACAAATTCCCCGTTTCGATTCTCAATTTTATGTTATGTCGGTCAGCGCAAAAGTAAAATACTTTGTACTTTCAGATAGTGTTGTATGCATCAGATATTGTTGCACTGTATATGAATATCAAAACACCACATGTAAAAGTTTGAAAATACAACCAGCTTAAGATTTGAGACAGTTCTTCAAAGGTATAAAAGTAGGCTACAGTAGTGTAACGATGTTCAAATATGGTACATTAATTAACGCACCTTACAAAAACATAGGTAATGGCTTGCACTAAAAAAAGTGCAAGACCGGACACGTCGACATGGTAATCGACTAGTGCTATGCATGCAAATCCGCACTTAGACAAAATGTTTCGATTGGGAATATGACACTTTCGGTTATATAATAGCTACGGCGACTATTTGTGTATTCAAAGATATGTCATAAATGGAAATACGACTCAATAGGTAAACTAATAGACAAGACAAATATGTATGTATCTAAATAAAGAAAGGCAATTGAAGTATACAGTTGTTAAAACGACATAAATCGTTTTTTAATTGAGGAAATCAGGGTCACAAACCAAAACAGCGAGAAACACATCAACTATAAGAGGAAAACAACGGAACAACATAATAACAGAAACACAGCTAAAAACAAACGCGAACATACACAGAAAGAGACTATTTGATAGCAACTGTCATATTCCTGACTTGGAACAGAACATTTTAAGTAAAAGTGGTGGGTTGAACCTGGTTTTATGGCTAGCCAAACGTCGCGCTTATATGGCAATGTTAATAACACTAAAATGATAAAATTACGTGACAGGTATAATGTATAAATAAACACAAGAACACTCAAGAGAGAGAAATGCATAAACAAATAACTTAATAGTACATCACAACATGTGATCATGTTTGTAATGTTTTTTTTTAATGTATTTTCTAACCATTATAAGAATATTAATATAGAGTTGTGTGTGGTAATGGTGTAATTATTTGCATTTTCTAACAGTTTCGGTTTTTGTTTTCAACAGAAATAATTGATGTGCATATAGTTGCATTTAACTAAAAATCATATAAACAAACGAGCTAATTAATTATCTTATCTTTTACATACATATAGATTATAAAAAAAATGATTTATAACCACAAACGATAAAACATAACAATATCTAACAGACTTACAAACGAAACATCATAACTAAATACATGAATGTTGGATGTATAAATACCGAGACACGTCTAATAGCAATGGAAATTCAAGTCGGCAAAACAGTCATATTTGGGAATACTAATTGGTCATGACCGGTACTTAGCTGACCAGACGATGTTGATGGTGAAACACAATCTAAGACGTAGTAAAAATGTTAGTTCGTTTAAACACAAACTTTCTCATTGGCGAAAACATTTTATTTTGTATTCTACGCGAACATCATGAGAGGTTAACATAAGATTTGGAACAGCTAACGTGTACTTAAATAGTTATGTGACCTAGACAACGTGAATGACGTAGACTTATAATGTCATCAAAAGTATCGTTTTTCCTCTTTTTTTCGGTGTAAATTTTACTTTGTGAATTTTAATGAATATATCAACTTATGAAAGTTATCGACTTTTGATTACAGTTTATACAATTATTTATCGAACGCAGAAATATTACATTTACCCTCGGCATTAGGTCTCAGCTAATACCATATCTCTTTGGCTGATTAATCAAGTTCGCCAGTAATTGGTTGTGTTGTGGTTACGTTATCAGAAAGAATCATATCAAACGTGTTGTTAACTTTTGAATACAATCTTGCTAATATATCTTAAACTAGCTTACCACTGCTGATAGTGTTTCTTGCGTTAATATTGTGTAATAATAAATAGTGTTTAAGTAAGCGAAATGCTTTTGACATTTCCTTTTTATAAGTTAAATGTAGATTGCAAGCTTTCAAACAGATAGTTTTTATCGGCAGAATATGTGCCAGGAAGGGACTATCCAAACCTGTTGCCATAATAACAAATAAAGCAAAACCTTTACAATAGAAAATACGAGAAAACGTAAATTACTTCATAGAGTTAAAATACAATAGTAATGATAATGAAATTAAAAGAAGACATATGAATTACTTACCTCTATACATCCATCGTGAAACAGACGGGAGAAAACATCAACGAGGCAGCAACGAATCTACACAAACAAAAAGGACATTTATAAGGATAACAATACAATCTCCAACGATAAACATGTGATTTTATACAATTGTTTTATTCTTATTTTAGGATATCTATTTTTGTGAATATTTGTATCACTACTATAAACGGTTTTGAGATCTAATATTTCTATATAAAAAATAAGGAGACCTGGTGCCAATGAGAATGCATCAACCAAAAACGTAGGGACAAGGTTGTAAATAACAAACGATCACCTCTTCACAGTTTTCGAGAGTCAAACAGCCACTTCAACCAGACCGAAATAGAATTAACTTTGATATTGAGTGTCTATAAACAGGATTGAACGATTCTAATTATTACTATAGTGGGAAATGAGGTGGATAAGTCCCGTTTATTATGAATTGAGATTTGCCATGATCAGTTGCAAAATCAAGGGGAAAATATGTCATATATGTACATACTTCTTGATATTAAAAAGTAATGATTAGATATCAATCGAGTAATGTTTAGTTTATAGAGTGTTGCCATAATATAATTCATAACAGTATATGATTTAACGACAAGAAAATCGCAAGTTTACAAATAAATACCAATCCAAAGCGCTTCGGACGCAATAAATTATTAAACGTGTTGTTTTATATTTTTACATCACTGGGTCGATACCTCTGCTGGTGGACTATCAGTCCCCGAGGGTATCATCAGCTCAGTAGTCAGTGCTGACATGATTAAACAAACTTTACTAAAATTGTCCGTTTATAAATTTTGAAATTATTATGAAACTAAGGTTTCAACTCCCTCAGGCAAAGTTGGCTTTAGATGAATTTGGCTATTTATTTTAGGTATTTCTAACATATAGCTCTTCGACGATTTTAAGTACTTATACATCTTCGGATTTCAAATGTTTGGCTTTGAGCGTTCCTGATGAAGGTAAATCCAGAAAAGCGCTTCGGACGCAATAAATTATTAAACGTGTTGTTTTATATTTTGGCAATATTACTTATTTAAAACCCTAACATGAATACTTCCATACAATCAACATCCAATAATCGAACTCACACAGAAACATACCACCAGGTAAATAAATAGCGGTCCCGTAACACAAAATTTAGATATTATAATTACTAAAATGTTACAATCTAAAAAGTACATTTGTAAGTACAGTACATACCACAATTGATATTCATCTACATTATTTGATTATTCGTATTCAATTTCCTTTTATTACGTAATAAAGTATGAAAAATCGACATGATTGGCAAACTCACGTTGTTTTTATCATATACGATGTACCACAATGTCATCTTATTTGTATGAATGCCTGTTAACCTGCTTTACAGATGCTATTACATGTTTACAGAAAAATTGAAAAAATATAAGGAATTACATTTACAAAAAAATGTATATTAGAATTATTTCATATTCAAACTACTTGCTTTATTCTAATTGTTTTATTGTTTAATCCACCATTTGCTACATAAAAAATGCCCGTGCCTAGTCAGAAATATGACAGTTGGTCTCCTATTGTTTGATGAGCATTTGAGTTTGTCATTTGTGGGGGAACTTTTTGTTTGAATTGTCATTGGAGGTCGGTTTTTAGGTTGTTACTTTCTTGCTTCATAAGTCTGTGAACTTCGTCGGGAGAAGCCTATACCCAGTAATGATTATGACAGCTTTCTTTCCCAGTCGCTCCGTTAGTTGATAAACATGACATTTACGCTTTGTCAGTTTTAATGAACCACCCTATGTATAATTAACCAAGGAGTTCGGCGTTCTAGTTATTACATTTTGTTTCATTTCTAAGCATGTTGAATAAGAATATCGTGTTACAAAATATTACAAACTTTCAGTTTAAACTTGAAGATTTGCCAAACATCGTGTTAAAGTTTTACATCAATGTCAATATCGTTTTTTTCTTTACAAATCAACGAAATAAGTGGATATCAACGACAAGTAGTGGTATGCTCGCGTTTGACTATTTCTACTTTCCATTTTTTATAGTTTCCTATATAATTAAACTCCATATTTATCATTTTTGTTTTCAAAAATTGTCTGAAAAATGTAAATCAAATTGAAATTCATGAATGATGTCATTTCATACAAATCTACATTCAAGTTGAATTGAATAAATTCTTCAGTATCGATGTGAAAATTTAGTTTTTCTTGTAACATACTGCTCCAAATGTGAGTACAATAATGTACTTAGAATTCGGAAAATTATATATCTGATATGAGGTTTTAGAGCATATAAATGTCTATAGCTATAATCTAAATGTTCTCTTTTACTGGTATGTTTCTTTCTTTGCAGAAATGCTTATCAATAACAATGTATAATTGTTTCAAACCTTTCTCAATATTCCTCGACGCCAAACACCTTTTGTTTTAAATGATTTAGTACACAATTCTCTATAGGTCTGAACATTTTTCTAACTCAGTAAATTATAGCACTGCTATAGGTCAGTGCTAATGAAGCGTAATCGAACTTTTATGACTGTTTCACTCGGGGTCACTATTTCTATATCATATGCTTGAGTTAAAGGTCCATTTCATTTTTCTAATGATTAGTACATATCGATTTGTATCAATATTGAGACATTTAAATAAAGGTTACGTCTGATTAAAAGCATGCTAATGCATAAGGCAAACACATGTAAACAAAACAAATTTGCATGCAAATTCATCAAGCTTAAACCAATATTAACAAATAAATCTGACCCTTTACATCAATAACAGATGTAAATCCTCAAAACGATTAATATTTCGGTCTGTATGTGCAATTTCATGACTGTTTTATCCTACCTCCTATACAGTTTTAGGAATATGATTGGTTACGAGCAACTGCGTAGATACCGTGTATATTTCATATGGGGTAAGTAGCCGTGGTTTATTATAATATATGGTAAATATTAGTGTTACGTCCCTTTGTGTTGACGGAAAATCTGAAAGGTTCAAACAGACCAAGAAATTGTTGATGAATAATTGAAACAAACTTATAAAATATATTTAAAGCATACAAAAGAGGGACGAAAAATACTAGATAAACAGTCAAACTCATAAATCGAAAATAAACTGACAATGCCATGGCTAAAAATGAAAAAAAGACAACCAGACAAACAATAGTACACATGACACAACATAGAAAACTAAAGAATAAGCAACACGAACCCACAAAAAACGAGGGGTGATCTCAGGTGCTTCGGAAGGGTAAGCAGATCCTGCTACACATGTGGCACCCGTCGTGTTGCTTATGTGATAACACATCCGGTAGATAAGTTGTTATTGTTGGTATTTGTTTTTTGTATAGACAATGTAAGTAGGTTACTCATATTGAACTAGTCTTAATACCACATGTTAAGATAGTCGGTAAGATCATTTCTTTACATAGTACATGTCCCATTGACCATATATGATATACAGGGGGTCATTAAATTCCATATGGTGATTCGAGCTTCGCTCTCACACTTTATGGAATTTTTTTGGCAACATAAATATTGTATTTGGTCAATAAAACACTATGTAACTAATAGTATGCTATACAGAGTCGACAATAGACTTTCCTTCCAAATGACATTAATTTATCACCAGTATCTAAGTACAGTACATTTTAAGTCTTGCTCCTATATATGTCCCAATGGGACAAGAAGACAGACAAGTCGGACATCCGCCGGACTGTAATTACCCCTGCAGTGATGTACCTGTGTAATACCTTGTTGGAAGGTCGTAAATTAATCTGTAGCTGTGATTGATAAATTTGTAATCTTACCTGTACATTTTATAGATTAATGAACGATAGCATCCTGTAACATATTTCACCGTTTTAATGAATGAAATTACGGATGAAAAATATTTCAGTTTTTACTTATTAGCTAAAATATGAACATTGAAATTGTTTATTTCAGCTTAGTTAGATATTTCATCATGCTAGATATAAGTCATGTACAAAACAATTGTTATTCACTGAAAACTTTGGAAATTAATCAGTTTTAAACTATAAACTAATTTTTCTTCCGATTTCATATTCCCCGTAAGAGCCTCTGCGTTTATTTTCTCATGTCAATCACTGGAATTTGACCTAGATCAGCGGAATCATTTTATGAAAGAATTTACGGCTGAATAAACAGAAAAGGATATATTATTTTTTGTGAATGCATAAAAAATTTCTAAAAAAGAAACATTTTAAATACACATCCAAATTGTTCAATCCTACTAACTGAATCATTTTTCAAAATCGGGGAAATAAATAAGTTGTAAAAAAAATTAATTCCCACATCTCCATACCCGTAGGAGCCTTATCCTTTTAGTTTTTCATCAATCAATACACTTATTTGACCCTGGCAATCGGACCCATTGATATAACTAATGTTTACCGTTAAGTATTTTACCGCCAATATTAGCTCGTGCTGTTAGCAGGATTTTGTAAATTGTTGTCAGCTAGAAAACATCTTTTATAAAATGAATGAGGTCAAGTTCATTTTATGAATTAATAATTATTACTGATTAATTTAATTTAATTATATAATTACGAATTTGTTTGCATCGTGTCAAAAAATTTACGTTTTCGACAATCGAACATTAGATTGTAATGCATGATTAAATTTTGATTTGCACCTGATAAGCCGTAATTCACGAACTTGTTATAGAATACTTATAATATGAAATGTGATTTAATGACAAGAAATTGATTGTATGTTGTCATGTTTATATATGAGTTGTATAAAATTAATAAAATAATTTAAAACTGACAAACGTTATTTAAAATAAAATATTTATCAAATAAACGGAGTTTGTGGAGATTCACAAAATATATTTGTATTTTGAATATGCTTTTTGCATTCATATATTTTGTCACAAACTTATTGGTGAAAGAGTTTATATGACAATAAATATTTGAATCGAATCAATTGAGTGTGTTCATAAGTCATCGATTTAAAAAAGAATTTATTAGCTATAAAAAATATATTACATCACACTTTTAGCCAAAATTTGTATATTTTATAAAATTAGCCATACATGACAGAAATTAACAAGAAGAGAGGAAATGGAGTAGAGCTAAATTGGTTTTTATTGATTGATGTACAACATTCAGACTCTTTTTGAAAATTTTGTGTAGCCCTTAAAAGGACTGTTTTGTATAGCAATAAAACGTCTTCTTTATTTCAACTTTAAACTTGCAATCTTAACTTGGTATTCTGGTGTCTGGAGTTTTCTGTTGAAATACTGTAGGGACTTGCCACTCGATCTTTCTGGAAAAATTTTCCTGGGTAAATCTCCTGTAGCTCTTCCACCTGTTACAACTGCTACTGGTAGAACCTTATAGATGTGATCAATGAAGTTGTTGCAGATTGGAATTGTTAGATCTTCTCTCCAGAAAGAATTAATGCCGTTGATGAGGTCTTCTTTTGTTTTCGGTTCTTTCTTGGTTAATCTGGATTTCAACATGGACCAAACCATTTCAATGGGGTTGAAATCTGGACTTTCCGCAGGCCAAACATTCCACCAGTTGATATTCTGTTCAGTCATGAATGCTTTAGTTGCATTTGCTGTGTGTTTCGGGTCGTTGTCTTGCTGAAGACGATGACTAGAAGGATATACACGGTTTATGAAAGGTATCAGACCCGATGTCAGTATGGGGTTGATGTAAAACGCTGCAGTCATGATATTTTCGAAGATTAATATTCGTGTTGTACCTTTTCGACTGATACCCGCCCACACATGAACCTTCAGTGGATGTTTAGGTTTTGGTAAAACCGGTGCTACAGAGTCTTTCTCTCGGTAGATAACTATCTTGTTGTTATGCAACTGCACGGAGCACTCGTCTGTAAAAATGACATTGTTAAAATGATCGTCGTTTGAAATCACCTCTCTGGCAAATTGGACCCGTTTCTCCTTGTTAACGTCTCTAACCATTTGACCGTATCTGGGTTTAGAAGCTGTGAATCCGGCTGCATCAATGACTTTTCTCACAGTTGACTTACTAGTGTGAGTGCCTTTGTCTGCTAAGATATGTTTAATATCGGTAGCTGTTCTTGTTGGATTCTCAGTCAGTGCTGTCTTCACCAAGTTGATGTCTTGATCTGTTATGTACTGAAATTTCGGTAGATTTTGGTCTTTATGATTGAAGTTTTCATACCCAATCTTTCCGTATTGGTATCGTTTGATGACATTCTTCACAGTACCCCAGGTTACATCTATACCTATTTCAGCTAACCTCCTAACAATGGCATGAACGGGCCAACTCTGTCTGTAAAGGGCAATAATTTCCAAGTTGTCTCGGTGTGAAAGTTTAAACTTATGCATGGTTGTTTATTATCGCAATATTGAACTTTACTGATGCAAATATTTTTAGGAGCTTTTTATAAAGTCATTCTAAAATGACATGTTAATTGTAAGGGGTACATGTATGTAAACCAAACTGTAGAAGGGTTAATATCGTGGTCCCACATTTGTATTTCTGAATACACATGTCGACATCACAACTGACAATTGCCTTTGGGGGTTTACCTGACACATATAAAATATGTATAACAAAGAAAATAATAATCTTATTGATTTGAATTTACCTTTCATTTATCTATTTTAATTGACTTTAAAAAAATATTTGGCGTTCATTTATAATTTCATAGTATAACTTTATTATTTTTATATTCCATTAAATAAACAAATTTATTTTATTGAAATTTACATGCAGAAAAATAACCACACAATATTGTAATTGCTATTTTCTTAATTTACTTTTTGTTGAATAAATTAGATAATTACGTATTTTTCTTAAAAAGACAAAAAATTAATAGTAAAAAATATTAAATTTTGAATGAAATATAATTTATGTGGTAATTAATTCAATCAAATTATGTATAACCAATTAAAGAAGAAGCCAGGTTTAATCAAAATCAATGTTTAATCCGTTAATACCATTGTTTGCCCTATTTTTTTTTATTTTTTTTATTCCGAATATCAACTGGTTTAAGCGTAATCACACAAGCTGGGTACATTGTTAAAAATAAATTCAATTGAAAAGCTGTTTTGATCAATCTTATCTTCAAAGAATGTTGTTTTAACACATGAGTTGATATCATAAATTATCATTTAAGTATAAATATGACCGCTCAAACGATCAGCTGTATTAGTTTAACAATCTCATCCAGAGCCGCTACACGAGAGTATTCTCACTTCTCAGTAAAATATGATGATGGTATTCGTTATACCTGTCCAAGAATTAAGATTATGACCGAAGGTCGTGTAAGAGTAGGCAGCAGATACCCAGTGATGTACGGGAACAGTACCAGTTCCCCTGAATCTGCAGAAGTTATAGATACTGGTGACTATCTCCAGATGAAAATCAGAGAGACAGAAAACTCAGAAGTAACTTCTCCAACTTCTTCATCGCCACACTAACCGCAATCACCAGTAGCATCACCAGTAGCGTCACCATATGTTATACGCAAAAGAAAAAAAATGCCTAAAACCACTACATAAAAGAAACCCAGACAAGAGGCCGTTTTACTCAGTATGGAAGAAGGCATTCACGATCCATATGCCTATCGTTCACCCTCCATCTCACCACAACTGACGTTGCACCTAGAAGCGACGTCACCAACTTCAACAATTGTACCAACACCTACTCCAACTTCACCAATTGTACCAACACCTACTCCAACAGAAGCAGAACCAACTGCATTTACTATACAGAAAACTCTGGCCGCTATTTATAAACAGTTGGAAATATACAACGCAAGGCAGACAGAGATGGAACGTATTATTCTTTCCCAAAATCAGAAAATCGACTACCTGGTGGCCATGCAAAGACAGCAATCATTCCGTTTGACAGCACCTCCTACTCCAACTACGCCAAGAACTCCAACTTTCCACCAACGTCAGCTCCCAGACTTTGATACTCCTACAAGAGGTGAAAGACCAGATACACCAGTTACTCCTTCTATTCCACCAGTCATGCCTTTATTTCTTCCTACAACTCCAACAGCACCCACAACAGTAAGATCCGTACCCATGCACCTATTCGCGGACATTCCAGAGGGAGTTCGTCTGTCAGAAAATGACCTAAACCAAGCAGCAAGCAGCTCGACCACACCTGGAGCTTTTGCCGTTTCGTTATTAAAGTATTTGTTTCAAGAACTCTTTACTGCAGACAACCTTAGGGTGTATTTTTCCTATAGAGGCGGTGGAAAGTTGAACAAAAGACACTAGACGACACCAGAAAACAATATCTACGACGATATGTAACTGCATTCTATCCAAGTGTGACTTTAGATTCAGCATACACCGCTATGGTGATTGAGAAAAGTTTCTACGTCGTCCCATCCAACAGAAGAAGTAAATGACATTTGTGTATTGATGACAATTGATGATTTTTTATTGTGTTATTTTAATATTGTTGATTAAATATTTGAATTTTTGAGGTAAAATAAATTATGATACAACCATACATCGTATTAATCTAGTTGATAAAATATAGACTTTGTTAAATGATAGATGATTGTTTGACGTCCAATGGCAAGTTTTGTATATTCAGGACAAGTTTTAATCTCTTTAATGTTGGTGTTGATAATTAAGGTTTTTCCGTTGGTTTTGATTACGAATTTTGGTGCCCGAAAAAATCATATTCTCATCCATACTCTTACCATTCTACATTTTGAATCAATTGAAACGAAAACCAAAATAAAATTATTCACACAACCTTGTAATTCCGAGAAGAAGAAAAAAATACAAAAAAGACCAATTAAATTCTGCTTTTTAATCTACAAAGAAAACGATACAAAACATGTACAACATATCAAAATAACTATTATTTTGATCAGAAGCATAATTCCAGCGACTTTTTGCAACATCCAAAACATTACCGGTACACATTGTATGAAAATAAATTGACCTATTTATTATAGGATTACAATACTACGATGTTTCTGTTCTACATCCGGTCATAAAATTAATTGTGTTGGAATCGACAACTTGTGTCAATTGAACACCTTGGTTTTATTATAATATATGCATGGTATGCAATCGTAAAATTCAAGGACCAGCAAAAGATTTATAGACCACGAAAGTAATGTTTTTAAATCGTCTTTTTAATTGACATAAATATGTCGAATTCTTAATATATTTATTGCCGTAATTTTCCCACGGTTATAGTTAATAGAGTGTGGCTTATTCATGAATAATAGACTTCATGGACATAATTTATTGTGTTCTTTCCAAAATATTAATAGGCAAAACAAAATCGACATTATTATTGGTATAAAACGTAAAAAGACATTAAGTACATTTAGTTCATGAAGTTAAAAGAGTACAAATTATATATAAAAAAAATCAAGATGGAAAACAATTAAAAGTGTTACCAACAGAAAAAAAGAAAAACAAATTATCTCACACGACAAAACTAAAATATATTGTAATAAAGTTACATTGTACAATACATCTATATCATTTTCCGTCAATTACATCAGAATAAAATAATGATCATTTTTAAAAACCATTACCTGGTTTACACAGGTAGATAAAAAGCGTTCAACCGTAACAGATCGATTAACACGTGCTGGTCTTTAGTGTCGGTTAAGGATGAAAGGGGTCATGTAGGTAGCTGTACCTGACAAATAATTGATTTATGACTGTCGGACATATGTCCGAAATGTCCGAGATGAGATGACGGACATGTAAGAAGTCCGACTATCGTCGTAGTAAGTCTCTAAATGTACTGTAACTGTCAATTGACCCAAATAGCTCTTAAAAGAGTGTGGGTCTTTTCACAACACATTTAACGAGTAAAAACATTTAAGTATAACTTACGACCAATTTAAATCGATAAATTATTAAACTAGTTTAAGTCTTTCAGTTGATTTTCAGACTTATCTGCGCGGTAAATGCCATTCTCTTCCGAAAATTTGCTTGCAGTCAGTTAAGATATGTCAAGTCTGTTATATACCTATACATATCAACATCAACATCAACCAGAATTGTCTGAAAACCTACTGAACTGAAATAGATGGTGAAGAATATTGAAGGGACATTGAAACTCATTAGTAACAAATTAGCTGATGACGCCATGGCCATAAAAGGAACAAGCAAACAGACAAACAATAGTACACAAACACAACCTAGAACATGATGTAGAAAACTAAAGACTTCGACATTGATTGCTGACTATCGGAGCAAAATTGAATTTACTGTAGTGAATAAGTATGAAAATTAATGGAATGACACTCATTTATAGGTCAGACATTTCAGATGATGCTAAGATCACAATGAACGTTTAAGACTTTTAAGTTCATTTACTTTTGTAATCGTATTTTCTTTTTAAACTTGATATATCTTCTTCTTTAAACAAGGTTTCTGGAATAACCGTCACAACAATGTGAAAAACTGTGTTTAATTACCAAGACTGATAACTTAAAAAAAGACACTGACCATTCCTGAAGACAAGACTGTGATGAATAAATGTTAAATTTATACATTTTACATAGCTAAGTTTTTCATCTTGGAATTGAGGATTTAAAAAAAATCTCACATCGTCAAAATGGTCTTACGAGAAAACAACCGGATAAATGTACAAAAAATCACCAAAAGAGTAATTTTTGCGAACTATTTCAAATATCTAACACTTTGTGGTTTCAGCGATCCAAGTTGTTCGATTTAATGTCTAAAATATATGCCTTAGCTCACTTTGTACCATTACTGCCTAACTAAAACCTATCGTCAACTTCCTACTTTTTCTGTTGTTCTATTCACGATTTAGTCCCTCTTTTCCATTTTATGCATTTGATTTGCCAAATGTTTTACACCAATTATTTAAAAGTTATCGAGATTTTCAATATTTTATATTGAACACAGGGGTATTTTCTATAAAGCTATTTTACATCTGTAAAATGTAGGATATAACTATTGTTATAAGAAATGCTAGAAATGCTATGTTGTGATTTAACTGTTCCTTCATACATGTTAAATAACAACCGTTATTGTAGGTTTAAGTGTAAAGACTACAATATAAATTTAACATTGCAAACGTGTACATGATATGTGTTTTGGATCTGTATATACCACTTGAAATTAAAGACAATTCAATCATCGCCTATATCTATTAACTTACCTGCAATCATATACACACGATTCCTCCGTGGGTACCTTGGATAATATTACAACGAAAACTATGGTTGATTATATAATATACTTTTTTCATTGTGGTCACGTTGTTTAGTAAGAATATATAATAAGCTTTTTAAATTTTCCTTCTTTACATAAATTAACAAAAAAAAACAATGATTATCTGCAGGTACTTGTCGGTGTATTTAAATTCTGATATGCATATTGCTTCTCATTATTGAATAAAAGTAAAAAGATATGCAATTAAAATAAAACGGTTTAAGTTATTAAAACATGTAACATAACTATACAAAATGCGATTTTTCCAACGGTTTAAGTTATTAAAACATGTAACATAACTATACAAAATGCGATTTTTCCAACGCAACTACTCCTATGTAAACTAGCTTTACACAGATAATCATCTATTTCGTTTTTTAGAAATTTTTATAGCATTTTCTTTGGATTATCTTCGTACCACAATCTTGAACGGAAAAATGTATAAAAATTTTCATGGTTCATTTTCGATACGTCAAAGATGGAAATGTTCTGTTAGCTTCTTCTTAATGAGGGTACACTTTTTAATTGGGTTAATGATCATGTTTGCAGTACCCTCTTGGTTTGAAACTATATCTTCAAATGACGTTTCCTTAAAGTAGCAACATGAAGTAACCCGATTTTAATCTTAAACGGTCGTTTTGATCTGAACAGCTCTTAATTATATAATATACTGAGCAATACATTATTTAGTCGTTTTCAGACTTATCCATTGCTTTAAAGTACGTGCTGTTCAGACAATTCTCTTGCAAGTCAGTATGATGTGTATGTATACAGGTTAACAACAAATTTTGTACAGTATGAACATGATTTACGGCAAGCTAAGTTTCGGAATCAGACTGAATTTACAGCAATGCTTAAGATTAAAATGAGTTTTGGTTTAACTGGAGATGTATTAAACCATCTCTTATAAATACAAGCCTTCATTTGCAAAATCCGATGTTATGTAACAATATATAATACATATATACTTTTAAATAATTTAAAGATCTGATAAAGAGATTTTTCTCTAGATTAACAAATTGTTGTCACTATTGAAGTGCTACTTTCAACATCACAATAAACGGAAGGGTGTGAAATGCTGTCAAAAATTTTCATTTTACCAGAATATCTAAATTTACATTTTCACAAAGCACCCAAAAACATTATAAAATTATTCGAAAGTATATGGTTTAATATATTTTTACATCACATTGGATTTTGGAAATGGAAATTTATATTTATAAGAGATTTTTTAATACATCTCCAACTTAACCATAACCACTGTGTAATTAACATAATATAATGATGCGGCTTTAATCCCATTACCATTTAAAACATGAACTTTGTAATAGCATAATTGAAATTTGGTATCGAATATTGTACTTCCAATTTTTAATTTTATAACAATACTTTTATATATTCTAAAACATAAAATATGTGATGTTATAATAAATACATTCAGAATTTTTAATTAGTTCGGGGTTGTCAACAGAAGTACATCATCAAGGTAATTATGTCTGCTTTGTCTTGAAAGAAATGTCGAGAAATCACTAATCATATTTTATTGTATCTGTGCGTTAAAAATGACCGTTCTCGTCAAAAGAAAATAACTATAACACCGAACTCTAATGAAATTTCAAAAATATCAAATGGCAAAATCAAAAGCTAAAATAAATGGAAAAAACTGTCATATTCCTTAATTTGGAACTGGAATTTACTCATGTAAAAAAGATGGATTAAATCTGGTTTTATAACTAGGTAATCCTCTCACTTGTATGACAGTCGCTTAAAACTCCATCAAGACAGTCATTCATATGGATTTCATTATATTGATTATAATGTGTGAGCAGAACAAAGAGACATAATAGGTATAAATGTAACGAAATGGGGGTACAGCAGTCAACATTGTGTTATTATCTTAATCACTATGAAAACAATCAAATATGTCAACAAAGAAAAATGGTATAAGACAAAGCACATTAGCAAAAATGAAAGACAAGAATACAAAAATGACAAAAAAACAATAAGACCATGGTAGTATAGGTAAATTCGCCTCATTTCGTATATTCAGAAATTTCCTCTAATACATGTATCTTTTAGTTCGACAACAAAGCAGGCGGATACTTATACATATTTATTGTGACAAATGTTCTTTCGCTAATGTATTGTATATCATTGTTCATAAATATTTTTTTGATGCATAGTCTTTAGCCATGCCATAGATTTAAAAACAACAAAAATCCGCCATAGATTTGGGATTTACAAAACTTGCCAAAGATGAGGATTGTAAAAAAAATGCCATGGATTTGGGATGACATGACGTCACATTTGCCATAGATTTCAAATATGCCATAGATTTAGAACCCACCATAGATTTGAGTCCTACAAATATAGACAGCAAAAGCGACAGAATATCGACCAAGAACTTGTTGTTACTAAAATACATGTTCAAATATTCAAAGCCAGTAGCAACTTATATATACATCAAGTTTACCCAGACTAATATTTTGACCAGTTAGTACGAATAAGCCGCAATACAGAGACATATAGAAAAAACTATACATTGTCTCGAAATGTCAATGATACTGGTACAAGGCTTAAAAACAGGTAGAAAGCGAGGTTGTGTCGAGCATTACTATCTGTTTCGAGCCGAGTACAAATAACATTGATGTTTCGAGACAATGCATGGTTATTCTTTATACACCGCTTCTTTTATAAAATTTCCGTGAATCTGTATGTTGTATAGACGTCATTAATAAAACTCTACGAAAATGCATTGTAAACGTCATAAACAAGGCGATATACGGTCAGTGACTGTATATCACATATGAATATACGGCCAATTAGGAGATAACTGTATTGTATTTTAAGCTCAGACGGTCAGTGACTGTATATCACATATGCATATACTGTCGATGCAATTGGACTTCTCAATTAGCACAGTTGCAGTATATAGTATAGTAAACAGAGTGTGAAATATACACACGTCTTTCTATAAAAATCGAAGTACTACCCCTTACTCAAGACATTGTTGCAGTGATCAATAGAGAAAATAAAAGCTATAAGGCGTCAGCAGACTTATCAATAGAACAGATGGAAAAATTGCCAAAAATGTCATTTCTAAACAGGCACTCTGTGCAACAGTTGAAACACTCGAGAAGAAAGGGGAGGTTTTGCAGAATTTGGACAACAAGATTATTGACATAACGGAAGTCGGAAAAATAGAACAATAAATATAAGATACGGATGACTACACTTTTCAGATGGAAATTGCAATTCGCAAATTCAAGGATATGCTGTTAGACTCAAAGGCTAGTGTATCGAAACAAATGGCGAGTGATTATACACATTCTTCTTCGCATCACACTTCTAATACTATAATCAATCAGAATTGTTATCAAACTCATGAAGAGTTCGAAACAATCATGTCACAACATGTTCCCGTAATCCCGTCATACATCTATCACAGCCTACCTAAACTTGATTTACCGACATTTCCCGGTGATATCTTAGCATGTCAAATCTTCATGTATTCTTTCCAAACAACAGTGCACACAGACCCTTCTCTCACGAATGTCTAGAAATTCAGCTACACTTAAAATCCCAAATCGTTCAGGAAGCGGAGCAATGTATTTCAGGATTTGTTCTAACTAGTGCCAACTATGAACAAGCAATTCATTATTGGAGAAGCGTTTTGGACAAAAACAACATATTATAAATGCATACATGCAAAACAAATTGGAATTTACCAGTCTATCACCCTCACATACCAACATTAGATATTTTTACGATAAAATGGAAACCAGTATACGGGAATAAGAGTCAATTGAACAATCTCAGGATACCATTCCTTTGGTTCAATACTTGTACGGATTATATTTGGTAAACTTCTGACTGAAATGCGTAAAAGTCTAAATCGGTAACATTGTAATAGTAGCTGGGGTTTTAGATCATCGAGAGAAGCTATTGGCAAAGAAGCATATGCACAAAAAACAGGGAAATTTAAATGTCCGACACTGTTACACCTACTGCCTCAATCCATATTGCAACAACACTAAGGTACACCACTAGAATACATCAGAACGAAGAAAATAAGAACTAATAAATAAAGTAAATTTATAGATATAGGAAGATGTGTTGTGAGTGCCAATGAGACAACTCTCTATCCAAATAACAATTTATGCTTGTTTTGCCGAGAACGACATTTTGCACCATACTGCACAAAAGTAGCTACGAATGAAAGCGCTATGCGTTTATCAAACAAAAAAATATTTCTTTTAACTGTTTGAAGTCACAAAATTTCAGAGTGTATGTCTAAATATACATGTCGTAAATGCAACAGAAAGCATCACACTAGCTTGTGTCAAAACAAACAATACATAGAGAAAACCAAATAACAAGACAAACAAGCGCAGGTGTAAATTATATGAATGGTAAAGTAGAAAAACACACAGCTACAGTTTACACCCTGTATGAAAATCTTGTAAAACAGAAAATCGATGTACTCTTGAAAACACATGTATCGCTAGTTTCAGTAGGTAATTAATTCCACTGTTATAAATATTCTTTTAGACGAAAAGTCACAACAATCCTTTATCACGAAGGATCTATCAAAATAGTTACAATTGAAACCCTGTGGAATGAGCCCACCCAGTCTTCCTGCCTTTGGAAAAAACTTATCGTAATTTTAGAAACCTAAAAACTGCCGTTGTTCATCTGTAAACTATACATGGAGGTAAATTATTAATGGAAGTACTCATTGTACCAACTATCGCAGCACCCCTATCAAGTCGTACCCATTAGGGAGCGTCACAGTTGTCTTATTTTCAAGGTATAGAATTGGCCCATCCTATGAGTAAGGATTAACATTTTGAAATAGCTATGTTGATTGGAGCAGATTACTACTTGAACCGCGTCGAAAACAATACACTACGAGGAATCGGTCCCACTACAGTTAAGTCAAAATTGTGATATTGGGATATTAATTGTCTGGATCTATGCAAACAATAGAATAATCAACAGTACCAGCTTTTACGTTGAATGGATTGGTACACCACAAGAAGTAAGAGGCAGATCTGGAGTTATTTTGGAAAGTGAAATCTACAGAAGTAACGCCTGTTGAATCTACAAAAAAAGACAAACACTACTAAGAAACAGACGAGATAACTCTATCACATCGCGACAACCACTATATAACAAAATAACCATGGCAAGAGAATTTGTCTAAGCTACCGTAAAAACTATAATGTAACCAAGAAAAAAACATCGAGAATAATCAGTAGACTGAACAGGGAACCAGAAATACAGACATTATCCAGTAACCGATCAAGGAAAAAACGGATTTACTAACCGTCCAAATGATCAAATATACTCATTAACTTGAAGTTTCTAATGATTATTTGCAAATCGAAAAAGGCTACAAACTTTCGTCTATCAAAGCAAGACAAATGGACATTGTAATTTGATGAGTTGAACGTCATTCCTCGTTTGAAGATACCTTATCATACGAAGTGGCAGTCTCTTTGTCCTTTTTCCTTATCTTCAAGGCTCATTGACTGCTAAAAAGATTGTCGACTGTTGTTGTTTCGTGAATGTCTCACTTATGATGAGTTTGAGATATTTATGTTTGTATTATATTATATCGTTGGGACCTCTATATACAAATGTATATGCTGTCAGATATGGTTTGCAAATGGTTGACATTAGCTATATAACAACTGTTAAGAAAAGGTTTAATTATCAAAAAGGGATGCATGGAAAATAAAAATAAAAACATGTATGGCTTGATCAATTCAAGTATGTGTCACTAGATCCACATTATATGTGTTAATATATCATATCATGCCATACCAATCATTTGCTTTGATGTGGCATAAAATGAAAGCGTTTAGTAACTTCAGGTTGTGTGTGTGACATGTTAAACAATTTTAGAAAAACATTACATATGCCGACTTTTAGTAAAAATTGCTTACATTAGAACATTTCTGGTCGCAAAATATTCAAATTTAGGCAATAGTAGTTTGTTTATGTTCATATCTCCTAAATCAGTTAGAGAGATATAATGACTGTCGACCCATGCCTTTCATGAGTTTAGATACAGACGACCAAATCGTGGTGATGACCGTAAAACATGTGTCGATATTTTTGCTCTTCCTTATGCATCTGTTAATTTGTTAGAGCAATTTTAGAGAGGCATTTTAAAAATTAAAAATTCGTGTAGAAGAAGAGACATATAATTTGTGTGTCTCTGGTAGATTGGATTTTGTAACTTTCAAACAATTGACCAACAAAAACCCTTTTAATAATATGAAAAGAGTGTGGCAAAAATATCCATTTAAGTAATGTCTGGATGTGCGTCTATGTTGTTCTGTTTAAACATCACTTTTGATCATGATTTCTATATAAAGTGATTTACTGTAATTATCTATTTGTGTATTCCATAGTTAATTCAAAATAGAGGCGACAGTAGTTTCCAGATGTTCTAAACACTAGAATCAATTTGGAACATATCAACAAAGTGCAAAATAAAAACAATTTCGCATGCAATCGAAAAGAAGCAACACGATTTGTGTCAACACGGTATAATATCATATATCAGTGTTATCACACATACTATGAATACTGTCAACAAACTAAATTTATCTTTCGTGACTTCTGCTAGTAAAAATACTTTAATCGCCGCGAAGTGGACAACAAAAGGCGAAAGGTGAAATAGAGGTTCGAAGCAAATAATTTGGTTTTCAGTAGCTAATCGTCAGTATTAGCAATTTTGTTTTTAATAGCTTGCCTTTTGTGTACTTTGGCGACAAATACGAATAACCCGAAACCTATATTCTTTTCAGGCACTTATCATAAACCGTCTGTACTATATGTTTAACCCCGTCGCAATTTTGCGCCTGTTCCAAATCAGGAGCCTCTGTCCTTTGTTAGTCTTGTATTATTTTTAATTTTAGTTTCTTGTGTACAATTTTGAGTTTAGTATGGCGTTCATTATCACTGAACTAGTAGATATATTTGTTTAAGGGCCAGCTGAAGGACGCCTCCGGGTGCGGGAATTTCTCGCTTCATTGAAGACCTGTTGGTGACCTTCTGCTGTTGTCTGGCTATGGTTGTTGTCTCTTTGACACATTCCCAATTTCCATTCTCAATTCTAATGTTAAGTGTTATGCATTTCTGGTGAAGGTCAATTAAAAAATGTGCATCTAATGCAGTAAAATCTGCATCTTAATTTGAACTGCAAGTGTAGTATTAACAGCTCGATTCAGTTAGCATCACTCTTGTTAGGGTAGGCAGAATAATTTTCAAACAGTGTAAATGTTGCTGACTGAAGGTAAACTTGCGAAAGGCTAATGAAATTATTGCTTAAATCCTATCAATATGGTGATTTTTCTGTGTTACGACCAACAATAAACGGCTTCTCCTAGGTATGTAATTTTGAAATGAGAGAGTATAACCCCAGCCTTTAAATAAACATGCTTACAGTAAAAGATAGAAAAAAAATGAATTATTAGGGAAAAGGCAACTATCATAATTCGTACACTAAGGCAACTAAAATAAGGCTTGAAAAATTGACGTGACTTAATTAACCAGAAACAATTATCATCTTTACATAAATAGTGCAAAATTAAAAAAAAATTATGAACAGAAAACGTATTACTTAACAGAGCAAGCCAGCAGATTTTTCATTTCATTGAT
The DNA here is from genome assembly GCA_019925275.1 of Mytilus edulis. Taxonomy (NCBI): domain Eukaryota; kingdom Metazoa; phylum Mollusca; class Bivalvia; order Mytilida; family Mytilidae; genus Mytilus; species Mytilus edulis. Next base: position 83,492,275 of record CM034350.1, read on the forward strand.
GAAAGAATTGTACAGAATTAACGATTCGTCGGGGCTCTAGTAGCAAAATCTTTTAAAACCCAAAGCCCGATGTACACGTTAAAACAGATAAAAGCAGATTTATTCTATCATTAAACTTGAATATTTTATAAAGTGTAAGAATAGAAAAAACATGTGAGCAACCAAAATCCTCAAGTCGAAGAGTAAGAAAAATAATCCATGTCAAAGAGAAAGAAAAAAAAATCAAAATACTACAATAGAAATCATAAAGATAAAGTATCACAGATGGGCAACGTAACGGTAACAAGTTCCTGCTCCACTTGTGGCATCCAGGTTGTTAATTGTGTTATAAACGTGATAATACGTCAATTTCGATCATGTCACAATCGAATAACACAGGATGAGATTGTAGGTATTGGCATAATCAATAACATATTCTTTCAAAGACATGTACTGATATACTCAGATTGAATACAAAACTAAATACTTTTTATAGTAGATTTAATGAAATAAATTAAACATCTGTACAGAATTCAAAATAAGGTCAGGTTCAAAACATATTGAGAAAAGATAAGTCAAAATAAAAGTACAATTCAAGCAGATATTTAACTTGTAGGCTAACCGTTTCAGAGTATTTCAAATTACTGAAAAAAAAAAATTCAAAATGTCTAGTAAGTTGTGTTTCACATATGACAATTGGAAAAGAAGTACAATAACAAAAATACCAAACTCCGGGGAAATTGCAAAACGGAAATTTCTTCTATTAAAATTCTCCTACAGGTCATATGACTATTTTTAAATAAACCAATGGAACGTTCAAGTTTTTTTTGTTTTTGTTTTGCTTTTCGATATTATTTTACTGTACAACAATTTGGTGAGTAACAAATCATACTAGTCTGTCCTATCCAGAGTTAACACCAACTTGTATTAAATGTTCAATCGTTGACCACGATACATCATAATCGAATTTGGTCAGTGCTCAGTTTTTTTTTTTGGTTTTTTAGTCTAAGAGATCAGAGTAATGGAAAATGTGTTTACTTACTCTCTACGATCTACAAAATGGATCCGGAATTGCGCATTAATTTTAGTTAATTCTTTGACTTACAAAAACTGTTTTACCAAAAAGCTATTCTACATGTCAATGGTTGGTTAATAATTCTAATATATACAGAGGTAATCTACAATTTATGGTTGTTTTCTACTAAGAATATGTTTTGTTTAATATTTTTAAACAATGTTATCATTGGCAGATCCTATGAACATCCATAATTACTATTAATATAACAGGAACAACCAGTACAATGATGCCGACTATTCCAATATTTCTCGAAGACTTCCTCGGATCATAGGCAGACATTTTTGTGGCTTTGTACAAGTTTGTTTCTTTCTTGTCTATAGAAATTGCATTCCTCAACACAGACAATTTCTCAGTTAGTTCTTCCTCCGTCATGAGAGTGTTTTTAATTTGTAAACCATCTACGCTGATTGTTGAAGGTGAATAGGCTGTTACAGTGGATTTAGAAGTAACTTCTGGAATAACTGTGGATCTGTTGATGGAGGTTGGTGGACAACTTGTGACTGTTGTGTCGGGTGAACATTCTGAAAGTTGAAATACATATAATGATAAATAATGATGTATAAAATTACCGGAAGGAAAGGGAAACAATTGCAAGTTGAATTAAGGTATTTTGAGAACTTTAGAATTGAGCAAGAATAAAGTTTCATGGGTTGATAATTTCATTATTGTATCTGAGGAACTATTTTTCTTATTTTGAAGCTGATTGTAGATTTTATATCACGTTGTGCTGTCCTAAACCTTTTTTATAATGTGCGTTAAAGCTGAAGAGCAAGCAAAGAGCTACTTTAAAAAATTCTATATTTGCGTTCTGATTATAGTAAGATCAATTTCTGTTTTGACTGGAAAGCGTTTTTCTGTTTACCAAAACCGTAAATCCATTGTTTCCAAATAAAATTATATAGTTTTGTATGGATGTATTTGTCCGTGTACTCTAAAAGTAAAATGAAATTACCCTAACTTTACTGGATTTGAATAGTTGGGTTAAATTCAATGGCTAGCTTGATATTTCCACGACTAAGTGACAATATAAGGAGCATTTCAGGACAAGTTAAAATTACACGATTTCACGTATGAGCCTATCGTACTACATTGACACGAAGACAAAAAAGAGAACACGTTATAAAACATATAACCCACTAAGACCAACTATATTTACACAAAGTCGATGAGTACTCTAGCCACCTTCAAAATGTCTCTTGCCTTGCAGAGAAGAAACAAATGCCATTAATCAAGTTATTTGAACTGGACAGAAAGATTAAATACTGTACCTTACGATACAGAGAGAGACAACTGGCCACCAACGTTCAAATGAAATGAATGTAAGCAATTATAAGAAATTGTCGTGAGAAAACTCTTCACCTTTGTTTGTCTTTCTTTTTATGAAACAAAATTCATTGTGTTTAAAAGTTTAAAATCTGGAACAAAAGCATTATAAATAAGTGATTCATTCATGAATAAACTCTTCACCTTTGTGTGTCTTTCTTTTTATTAAACAAAATTCATTGTGTTTAAAAGTTGAAAATCTGGAACAAAAGCATTATCAATAAGTGATATTACTTATACCGTACCTATACTATATAAGCTCAGTCTTAACTTGCCTCCACAAAATTCATTTGAATTTCCACTACAGAGCGTACCGCAATCTATACTTTCTGCTTTAACAAAATTGTCATTGTTAATCGCATTGCTACAATAGCACTCTTCGCGAAACTGAAACAGATTGAAATATTGTCATATCGTTATTTATTAACTTTTAAAAGTAATAAGTATACAGCTTTTGATTGATCTGGTATTGAATCTATGACATATTCCTGGACCAATTAACAAAATTGAAAAACATGAGGAAATTAAAAATCTTTTACTGTGCTTATCGAATAACCTTTGTGGTAGTGAATTACCTATTGCCTGACCAGTTTAAAAATTGCCAATACAATTTGTCTATTTAAATTGTGCAATAGGTATTGTGAGAGCTATTTTCAACAGGTGGTCATTTAACTACCTGTAGATTTACCTGGTTTGATTTTGACAGAGCTAATTTAAATGAATGATAGCTAGCTTGCTTTCCTCATGTCCAATGTCCTGAATGGACTAATCTATTTAGGTATGGGACATTTTACATTTAATACACGTTTTGTTCTTTCTAATAAAGATGTTTATTGTAAATTTATTTATTTGGTTACAATCACAAATAAATCATTGCTGGTAAATCCAACTTTCATAATGAAGAATAAAGCACTGAAATTTCTATTCACTTAGCCATTTGATATATTGAACAAAAAAGTTTAACAGTAATTCCAATTGAAGTAGATCCTGAATATTAAATGAAACTAACTTAGCATTACTACTATTCCATTTCAGGAATCGTAATATAACATGAAAATATATCCCATTAGAAAACACCAAGCCACACATTCATCTTGTAGAATTATTCACAATTAGATGGGCTATCCAAAAGAAATCCATTACACACACACTTTGATTCCATATCAGGAATCAGAAACTTAAAATACATGTACATCCCACATTAAAAACACCATTACGAAAACATATATTTACTTTTTTATAAACTGCATTCACTGATTGAAATTTCCATCTTCACTACTTAATTAGAGACACATAAAGAGATGGCTTAAAATGTCCCATATCTAAAAAGAATAGTCTATTCAGGACATTGGTCATGATACATGAGGAAAGCAAGGTAGCTATCAGTCATTTATATTTTACCTTTTAGAAATAGTGAAGATTTTTTACTGGATAGTCAAATGACCATCTGTTGATGAGATCTCACAATACCTATTGTACAATTTAAACGGACAAATTGTGTTGACATTTTTTTATACTGGTCAGGCAATATGTATTCGAAAAAACCACAAAGGTGATTGGATAATGACAGTAAAAATTACCCTCACGTGGTTTGCCCTTATTTTGTGATAATGATTGGTTTGTCTTCTTACTCCAAATATATTAAGAGTTCCTTTTAGAGCTTTTATTCAAAACGAAATCACCACAGATACCGATCGTAATTGTGTACGCTAGACGTGCATTTCGACTACAATAGGCTTAAAAGTGACGCTCAAATCAAAAAGTCAAAAAAGACCAACTAAACATGTTTCTAATCTGAAAAGTACGACACTCAACATCATCTGGCGTTGGAAAATCTAAAAAAATAGCACAAATACAGGTTTAAATTTCTAAATTGACAAAATTTGACTTTTAGCCAACATAAAAAGGTTGAAATGTGACTACTTTCATTTCAAACGATCGGTTAAGACAAAAAATCAATTATATTCTGAGTTTCTATTTTTCATCGCTTTTCGCTTTTTAGGTCCCAAACCACCAATTAAAAATCCCTATCTGTTCAACAAAATTTGCAATTTGCACAGATTTCTAAATACTTAACAAATCATAAACTAGAAAAGTTGGTCTCAAAATGGTCTAAATATTTTTTTCTTTCACCAACAGTTTCATTTCTGCAAAGGACAAGGTATGATAAGAGGCGTTTTTGGCCCCCTTCCCAAATAAGTTTATATATACATCATTGATAGCCTCAGTATAGAAACTATTCAAATCTGTGATTTTTTTATGTTCAGGTAAAAGGAAGGTTGACTAGCAACGGTTTTGTTAAATAGCCAAATTATTACTTATGCATTGCTTTTTCATTACACATTAGCATAATTCAAAATAATATTGTTTGTTTAACAATAACTTAAGGTTGCAAATGAAAAATCACTCCAATTTCAGTTTAAAAAATGCTTAGCAACAACATGGCAACAAAAATAGTGCCTAGCAACGGTTCAAAAATTTGTATTTTCTGCCATATGGGGTATAAGTATAGAAATGTTTAAAGATTAGCTACCGTAAATGATATTTCTTTCATATATGATGTCTGAGTCACTGTAATCACTATTATTTGAAAAAAATCATGTTGACCATAGCAACATAAAAGAAAAAGCCGAAAAAGATAAAAATTAAATTGAACTACAAAATTAGAGTAAAATCATGTCAGATTGGTTAATAATACACGCAGGAATAAATGTAGCAGTAAGAAATGAAAGTAAGTGAATTGAATATCATGCTGATAAAAGGTTAAGCAACCAGAATAGTGCTGAACAACGGTTGAATAATGTTTTTTTTTGTAAACCGAAGTAGGATTTTGGCTTCATTATTATATTTTGATTAAGGTGGTATGGGCGTCTAAAATAAAAATGATAGAATTTGTTCATACTTTGCCAAAACGTAGTATCTACTGATACATGTTGAAAAATATAATAAAAATGATAGGTCACTGCGCAATTTCTCAAGCTACAGGACGGGACAAAATGACACATTTTGTATGAATTATACAGGAAAAAACACCATTTTGTGATTTGAAACTAAACAAAATAATAAAATTGTTAAATACTTCAGCAAAAGATAGCTTTCAGATACTGCTTTGAGAATATCAAAAGAAAAGATAGGGTCACCGTACGTTTTTCCGGCTTAAATACAAAATAGGAAAATTCCATATAGCATCCTTCAGAAAATGCACTGTTTAAGACTTACCTCCACGTAAAATGCTAATTTAAAAAAAATTAAAAACAACCAAAAATAATTAACATTTGCAAATATATCAATATGTATAAGTTATATTCTTATAAATTGGTTCTTATAAATGAAAATTCACTTTAAATATCTGCATTCTTGCATTAATTTTTGCTAACGTGATGGAAAATCTGGACCTTTGGTTCTCTGTTTTGTACAATCCAATATGGAGGAAGACACCTATACCACCTTATTAAATCCTATGCGTTTACCGAAAACAGGGTTGAGATCTCAAAAGACATGTTTAACCCCGCCTGTCTCAAGTCAGAAACCTCTGGCCTTTGTGAGTGTTGTATGATTTTTAATTTTAGTTCTAGTGTATAATTCGGAGTTTATTAGGACGTCCATTATTACTAGTATCCATATTTGTTTAGGGGCCAGCTAAAAGATGCCTCAGGGTACGGGAGTTTCTCGCTATATTGAAGAACCTTTGGTGGCCTTCGGTTGTTTTCTGCTCATGGTCGGGTTGGTGTCTCTTGGACATGTTCCCCATTTCCATTTTCAATTTTAGTGTGAAATAAACGATAGCTATCAAGGAATTTGTCGGTTTATTTGACAAAAATGCAATAAATACAAATGAGATTGTCACAAAATAATTAGTAAGTATAAACATTAACAAGTTGATAGGTAAAATAAACTAGAATGTGTCCCTCAGATAAAAAAAAATCAAAACCCTGTAGATATACACTCCTCTTTTATAAATAAAAAGACGTTTTTAGCTCAAAAACTAGAGGAGATAGCTAGATGTATATATCCGGGCAGAAACAGACGAACGGACGGAAGGATAGACGTACAGATCTTAATTAACGAACGTGATCGACATTTTTTCACGAGGGGGATCGAGGGGAACGAATGTTATTAAAAAGCTTAAAGTGTACTATCTCTATTTTGTTCGAACTGCAAATTCTAGCTTTTTTTACCTAGATTAATTCAATTCTTAAATTTGACAGCAATACAACAAAAAACAAAATAACCTGGGATTCAGTAATCTTGATATATATCTAAGATAGCTGCATAGTTTGATGCAAATCCAAGTTGATTTGAAAAAGTTATTAAAAAAATTAAAGTGTACTATCTCTATTTTGTCCGAATTGCAAATCCTAGCTTTTTATACCAAGATTACTTTAATTCTTAAATTTTACAGCAATACAACAAAAAACTAAATGAAATGGGGTTCAGTAAGCTTGATATATATCTAAGATATCTGCATAGTTTGATGAAAATCCAAGTTGATTTGAAAAAGTTATAAAAAAAATTGAAGATACCTATCTGAATTTTTATATAATAATTTTTTTTTACATATTGTAAAATTAAATTCTTTCATTTCACAGCAATAAATCAAAGTACCTAATAAGCTTGAATTTTTTAAGATCAATATTTAATTTAGTTAGATGGGCTGATTTACACCAGTCAAAACTAAATTTGAAGGTCAAGACTAGTCGAGACAGGTCGAGACTGGTTGAGACTGAGTCGAGACTAGTCGAGACAGGTCGAGACTAGTCAAGACAGGTCGAGACAGGTCGAGCCTTGGTCAAGACCATTTCAGACTACACAAAGATCATCATGTACTGAATCAGACTAATTAAGTAAAGTAGAGACCTAGTCGAATAGACTTAAGTACAGTTAAGTACAGTCGAGACAATGTCGAGACTAGTCGAGTGAAATGTGTGCTCGATTTTACTGGTCGAGCACAAAAACTGGTCAATTCAGACTCTGATGAGTTTGTAGTGCACTCTGTATTTGTCTGTACAGTGGTAAGACTATTTAGATCACTGTGGGTCAAATTTCACGTACAACATGTTTGAGAGGGGGCAATAGGGGGTCCGTTAACATGTTAACAACACCTCGATTTTGGCAAAAACAGTTAACAAAAATGCAAAAATGCTGATAACAGTTTACAAATTTGGTTGAAAACAGTTAACAACACATTGAAAAGGGCCAAAACAGGTTAACATAAAAAGGCATATTGCCCCCCTCATATTTCTTTAAGACTAGAGTGACATGTCTTGATGATGGGTATACGGTGTAAAACTATCTGTACGTGACATTCTGATCAATTATGGATCCCGAAATAATTTCGTACCCGTGCCGTTCCCTTTGATGTATTATAATGACTTGTCAAAATTGTAAACAATCGGATTATTTCTCAAATTTTTAGGTCTGCATGAGCGCCAACGTAAACCACCATGATATTTTATTATGTGAAAGATACAGAAGTTTAAAGTTGATGGTTGAAAGTTTCAAGATGGTCTACGTTGGCGCTGATGTAAAATTTCGTCTCCGAACATGACGAAATTGTAGATTTTTTACACTTTTCGTCGTTTAGCGGCCTTTTCAAGGTCTAAGTTTGAACATATTTGAGTACATAACACCTAAAAATAAGGTAATACTTGGAAGAGCAGATACTGCAGTTCATTACACAGGCGTGATGTGTTTCAACTTCAAAGTTTAAAAATTCTTGAAAAAGGGGGACCAGAAACGGCCCTTATCATACCTTGTCCTTTGCAGTTTAGTTTAAGTAAACGATGACACCAGCAACACTATTTTGTGGTTACTTTTACGTTCTAAATTGGAAGGATTAGTTGATGGTCTTACACTTGTTATAGAGGTATAATTCGTCATTTACTCGTTTTATGAGCACTTAGGGTGGTAAACCTTTACAAAGTCCTGAGGTGGAAGATCATAACCTCCCTCAACGACAGTTTTTTTTTGCTACAGCAAACAAAGCTTTAAACAATATTGTTTTTTTTTTAAACAAGGATCAATGATAAACAAGAAACAATAATGTGAATGGGCATTGTCTATCTAAAGAACAGCTAAACTGGGATTTCGAAAATTACTTCTGCATTACGAACGAAGAGATTTTATAAAATCTTAACTTCACCACACTTCAACTATACGTAAATGAGATGTCAACATATTTAACTAAAAAATTGTTTAACGTGCTAACCACCATTCTATCAATAGTACATCAAAGTACTATATACTAGTAAAGTAATCTAAATATTGTGGTGATATATATATATACATTTAGCGTTTCTAGCGTCCCTAATCACATGGCAAAATCAAATGACAAAACACACCAAAAATGAACGTACAACAACTGTCATATTCCTGACTTGGTACAGGCATTTTCAAATTTAGAAAATAGTGGATTGAACCTGGTGTTATATCAAGTTGATGTAAGTTTGAAATACTCAGTTTATCTCTAATCACAATACTTCCAATTTTACAATTAAATTACATATTTTGTATCCTATGCTTTACGCTGCTATTAACAATGATTAATTGATTGATCTCCTCTTTCCAGTAATCGTGACTTTCGTTTTACATTCTTGTTTAAATCTCTGTCGTTTCGAATTTTCATTGGTGTTTTCATAGTATCAAATAAAACGAATATTAATTTGGTGACAGTGATTGACTTCGTTATTGAACTGTGTATAGTATATACCTTATAAAACACTTGGTCATATCAAGAAAACATGACGGTAGAACGCAGTAGCGATTTAAATGAACAAAACACATTTTTTTCTTGTGAATTGGATAGCGATATGTAAATGCAGTAAATAATAATTATGAAATGAAAACGTCCAATTTATGTATTGTGTTATTAATTGGAATATATTAAGTTAACCACTAAAGTACAAACAAATTAAACATTCCCATGGTCAGATTGGGGGGAAAACGAAGTAGCAAATGACTGTTAAATACATTTCACAGACAACCAAAGATTACGCAACACGAACACTACCTGGTTTAAAACTTAGATTCCACGGAAGTATAATCATAATCATTCCTACTCCTCTCGTGGCACCTGTCGTGTTTATCCTGTCACTGCTTTCTGTGCAATAGGAGGTCTGGTAAACAGTAGGATGGAGCGTTTAAATTTCGTTTTGCGCAAACAATTGTGAATGATCGCTCTTGAAAATATGTACTTATATCACTTTTGTTTTAAAAATGCATTAACCCGTCAGCCTTTTTCAACTTATTTTTGTAGATTGTTCTTATGTTGTACTGTTACACCACTTTCCCCGGTTAGGAGGGTTGGGATCCCGCTATCATGTTTAACCCCGCTACATTTTGTTTGTATTTGCCAGGACCAAGTCAGGAGCCTGTAATTCAGTGGTTGTCGTTTGTTAATGTGTTACATATTTGTTTTTCGTTCATTTTTGTACATAAATTATATCGTTAGTTTTCCCATTCGCATTGATTTTCTTTGTCATTTTGGGGCCTGTTATAGCAGATTATGCGGTCTCGGCTTTGTTAATTGTTGAAGGCCGTACGGTGACTTATAGTTGTTAATTTCTATGTCATCTATGATCTCTTGTGGAAAGTTGTCTCATTGTTAATTATACCACATCTTTTATATGTATATGTGTATAATACAATGTTAGTTGATTAATAGGTCAATGCAAATCATTAAATAAATAAATGCATATAACAAACACTTATAATACGGAAATCACGAATATCATCATGCACAACACTAATTTGTTTTTAAAGTACCTCCGTTCCCATGAAAGTAGCATCACTCAGAACTGAACAGCAATGTGATGCACACATATCATTGGTCATAGCATAGCTATCAATTCTCCCGTATGGCAAGGTTCTTGGTTGCTGGTCAAAATAACATCCAATGTATTGTTTTCCTGTTATGAAATGAGTTTTTTTTAATTATAAAGCAAACAACGAAACGTGAAATTTGACGAATTGTTTTTATTAATCCTTGTTGATTTAGATAATGGATGGAAATGCTTTGTTAATATACATTCTCAGACTGAATCAAATGGATTCGCAATATGTTTGTCATTGCCCATTGCCTGTTACTTATAGTTTAGTAGGTGTTATTGATTTCATATCAATGATTCACTTAATCCATTCTAAGTTGATTGAACCTTATGAAATAACTGTTTAACAGATGACGACATATATCTTCCATGTGTCGTAACCACCATCAGATCCCCTTTTCCTTGACTGAAACCTACCGAATTAGACTAATCAGCATTCTTAAAATTACATGGGTAACACGCGTGATGCCACATGTGGAGTATGATATGCTTACTCATCCAGAGCCCCTGCTATCATACCTCGTTTATTTGATGGAGTTCATGTTGCTCAGTCTTTATTTTTCGTTGTGTTTTGTGTACTGTTGTTTGTCTTTTCTTCGTTTCCTCGTGTTTTGCCATGAGTTTGAATATTTCTTTTGATATACACAGTCTCCCATTATTAATGACCAAGATATGTCTCATGTGCTTATAAAACAAACGTCATCGACCGTATAAGATAATAAATTAAGTTCAATTTCGGTTAGGTTTCAAAGTATAAAAGATTAATGTGAAAAGACACGCAAGAAATTGCAATTGTTTCTTTTTTGGTGTGTCTTTTCTCATAAATCTTGCAAGGGGCACTAGCTGTCAAATTCATGTTGTCATATTTGACTTACATTCTCATATTTGATTTATAACAATGTAAACATGTATCCAAACTATGAAAAATCTAAAAAAATAAAAAAATTTACAGAGCATAGACACGATAATATGTAGCTTCATTTCGTGTTTTCTTTGTCTACACACCATCGAATTAACTATCGAGTTGACCTCTGATGACCATATAAGCGATGTAAGCATACATATAAATAAACTAAGCGACTCGTGCAATTAGATTTTTTTAAGGTCTGTATAATTTCATATTCTAGTTTCAAATATATGTTTATCATCGTTTTTACCTGTATAAGACGGAATTTTTGTGGATCAAATCAGTCAATTGAATGATGAACCTCAGTTTCACTTTCAGTATTGACATTCTTTCCCTTTAAATAACGTTACACGCACAATGCATGCATCTCTAGCTATGGGGCTACATTGAAGGTCACATGAATATAAAACATATAGAGCAGGCTTCGATACACTAGTCGACGGCTCTATGTTTCAAGTAAAAAAAATCAACATTAATAATCTGTTTTCTTTCATGTTCGTGGAAAATCGCAACTGTGAAGTCATGAAATGAATGAAAATATTCAACAAAAACAACAATTAGTTTTGTTCTACCTAGTCCAATTTTTAAAGATCTTTCATTGCAAGTTTGGTTAATAGATTATTATATGGAATGTAGACTAGAAGTAGAGACCATTTTAGAACCTTATCGAATCTTTTAGATACACAATAGTTAATACGTCAAATAAACAATTTTGTGATATTTGGTCAATAATAAAGTAAACCTCTTTTTCAATTTTGTCTCACTTTGATATTTCTTTGATGCCATTTCCTGGCATTTTTCTTCATTTAAGAATTATCAAGGCGGCAGTAGTTTTACCAATGTTCAAATGAAGTAAATTAATTAGAAAAGATATTTCAAAGTTATAAGCGAAAACCGAGGGAAAAGAATGAACTCCAAAAGAATCGAGATCGGGTGCGTTTACAGGTTAATCTCCTGCTCTGCTGTGCATCAACCGCCCTAATATTTCACATTAAATAAAGATGACAAAATTTACAATAGGACACAATTTCTCAACAACCATACTGGTAACTAAAGCTCTTACACTCATTAGAATATGGACTGAATGCTGAGATATCCATCATTAAAATAAAATAAAATATAATATAATGTTGATCAAACCGTCTTAGAAGAGGGACGAAAGATACCAAAGGGACAGTCAAACTCATAAATCTAAAACAAACTGACAACGCCATGGCTAAAAATGAAAAAGACAAACAGAAAAACAATAGTACACATGACACAACATAGAAAACTAAAGAATAAACAACACGAACCCCACCAAAAACTAGGGGTGATCTCAGGTGCTCCGGAAGGATAAGCAGATCCTGCTCCACATGTGCCACCCGTCGTGTTGCTTATGTAATTACAAATCCGGTAAATAGTCTAAATCGGTAGGTCACATTCATGAAAGGGAAGGGGATTGTAGTTACGACGTAAGGAACATATCCGATATCATTTGTGATACGGTTATTCCATAACGGTCATCCAACTCGTGATGGCGTCCGTAAAACTTACGAAGGGATGATTTCAACTTCAACATTTGGAACTCTTGGTTTAATAGCTTCCTTGTGAGCAGTAACCCTCTATCAAGAAAATCATGATAGGAAATGCAAGCACGGGAATATCGTATCAATTGGGAGATATATACCCCGTATGCAGGTGCTGCTGGAATGTTGCTACTTAGAAATGGAAAGTTCACAATTGGAAAGCTGAAATCATCTCTTTTGTCGTAAAGTTTTGTTTTCAACCGACCCTCATTGTCAATTTCTAGATGTAAGTCAAGATATGAAGCCGACTTAACTGTATCTGTAGTATCCTTTATCTCCAATTCGATGGGATAGATGCGTTCCACATAGTCACCAAATTTTGAATTGTTTAGTGAAAGAACGTCATCTATATAGCGGAAAGTAGAGTTAAAGGATATTGCTAACTTCTTATCTTTCTTCCTAAGAAGTTCCTGCATGAAGTCAGCCTCATTATAATAAAGAAACAAGTCGGCAAGTAGAGGGGCACAGTTTGTTCCCATTGGGATGCCGACAGTCTGTTGAAAAACATGTCCTCTGAACGTTACAAATAGGTTGTCAATCAAGAAATCAAGCATCTTGATAATATCGGTTTCAGAGAATTTTTTGTTTGAATCAGAGTGATTCTTTACAAAGTATGATTTATCCCTCCCTAAGACAAGATACTTGTATCTACCTTGGCCATTATTTTTTATGAAGCAAAGTGATACCAACTCTTTCAATTTGTCTTTTAGTTTGGAATGTGGAATACTTGTGTAAAGAGTAGAAAAGTCAAATGTTTTAATATTGTTACAAGATGAAAGAGAGTTAGATTGTATGTACTCTAAAAGATCTTTGGAATTTTTAAGTATCCATATCTGATTCACGCCACCTCTAGAATAGGCAGTTTCACAATAACTTTGAAGCCCGTCTTTGATTGCTGATAAAATAGATGTTAATAATTTAGGAAGAGGTTTCGTGGAGCACTTGGAAGACCCATCAATATACCGTTGTTTGTAAGGACACTTATGTAGTTTAGGTATCCAATACAGTGATGGAAGATGAAGTAGGAGTTCGAATCCCGGTAAGTGAAGAACAAAAATTTTGCTAACACATTATTTAGTCATTTACCATGTTTACATGTATATTATATATATACATAAACAAGTCTAGATTAAAAACTACGTTCAAATATATGATTGCGTTGGATAAAACACAGCAATTTTTATACGTGTGAATGTAAACCAAATTTCGTTGTAGAAAGGGCTACATACAGCACACACAACATTTTCAAAAGACCAAAAGAGTGAAAAAGCATATTTTAACAAAGCGCATTTGACTGACAGGTCGACCAACTGATGTTCTTAAACTCTGCTAACTGCCATTGACGATTGCCAAATAAATTGATCACAAGTCGAACAAAGTGGATCTTAGAATTAATTTAATACCAAACAGAAAACAATAAACTTGCGGCAAAGATGTTATACTACAAACATGAGGTGCAAACAAATTTTGTACACCAGACCCTAGTTTCGACAATAAATGTCTCTTCAGTGATGTTAGGGATCGAAACGGCATTTGGAAGGCCATAAAATGAACCTCAATTTAGGATATATATATATTTATATATATGAAACATTAAGTGAAAATAATTCAGATAGCAAGACCAAACTTATGCAAAATCAAAAGTGTTCACTATTATATAGTCATTATGTAGCAACACAATATTTGTTAGATGTTTGTTCTTTTCACTTATCACAAAACTGTAACTGTAAAAAAAAAGCCAGGATTAAAACAAGTATTTGTTATTCATTTGATGTGTTTTGAAATTTTTATATTGCCATTTGATAAAGGACTTTTCGCTTCGAAATTCCTGGAGTTCGGTATAGTAATTTTACTTTTTAAAAATAATAAGCTAATTCAAACTTATAGTTATATAACAATTTTAACAAACAAACATTTGGAAAAATACTTTTAATAAGCATATTTGATTCACGTTTTTTTTTCCGTAGATGAAAAATATGTAAACCACAGCCCTAAGTTGTCATTTCTTCAAAGTCAGAACAGAAAAAGATTAATGGAAGGACGTCTTGATAGTATCATTTCCTTTACAATTTTACCCAAAACTAAAAGAAACATACTGGTAAACATAGTAGAAAATGTCCTGTATATGACGATTCTGTACTCATACTTCACGCGCGCGTAGTTAAGTACAAGTGTCCTCGTAGTGAACGCACCCGACTACGCGTGCAGTAAAAAGTGTACTCTTATGTTGGATACCGGGCAGTTTCTTTATTATATATGTACTTTATCAAATACATGTACATGTTAATATTTACTAAATATTAAATAGGTAAAAATTATTGCTGAAAACCTGTTCAGGGTTTCTTTCTTGTGTATGATTATATAATTTTTCACATGCCTGAACTCATTGACGATAATGTAAGGTGCTCTATTAGAAACAAATGGATTTCTAGTTTGAAAAAGAAATTTCGCCTTTTCTGGAACCTGTTTTGTACATTTAGTTTAACAGATATGATCCAATGGAAATTTGCACATGGAACCTTCGGTAAATAGGAAAATGAAAAGATATGGGATAATTTACAGAGAGACCACACTCCATCCATGAGAAAAACGGAGGGAATTTAAAAATCTAGAGGTCTCCACAAGGCTTTCAACAAGGGTGGAATCTCACTCCTTCTAAAAAGCTCTAAATCGCCCCAACGTGTACATACGTTTGGTCATCAAGAGATTCTGGTTTCTCTTTTTGTGTGTCATGAACATTCAATTCGGATTTGAATTTAATTTACCGAAACATTTCCGTACATTAAATCTTTGGACGGTCAGAACATTTTAAGGACGCAACAGATCAAAGTACAATTTTAAGTAGTACATAGATGTGCAATAATTCAGCTTCCGTTACATGAAGTTTTGAATTTTGAATGTTGATTTCTTCAAAAAACACAATTTTTTTTACAATAAAAAATCTCAAAATGTCCGTTAACAATGAAAAAGTTTGACCGTGAAAAATCACATATCTAAGAAAAGCAGTCGTTTAATTGATTATAAGAAAGTTTCAGTATATCATGTCAAATTTCTTTAATTTGAGAGTTTTCCTTTAGTAACAAATGTAGCTCCATGTCTGATGGTGAAACAAAAATGAATGTCTCAGAAAGTGGTGAATTAGTTTCCATAAATGACAGATGAATCTGAAGCTTAGTAACTTACAGTAAACAGACTACTGTAACATTGACGCATGTTTGTGTTTATGACCAAAAATTTATATACAACGTCATTTATAAATTAATCTGAATTTCATAGCGCGTCGTCACAATAATAAAAGTTATAAAAAAATCTACAACCAGCAGATCTATACTTCTATAAAGAAAGTATTCTTGTACAAAAGGATATTTATTATAAACAAGGCCGTAACTAGGCATCTATTTTTAGTGAGGCAAAATAATTGAGCCGAGCAAAGCGAGGCGAAATTTGTTTTTGGAGGATATGAAATGAATGGTGCAAAATCCTGCATTCTAGGCATTTTTTAGAGAGTTTGCATTTGATAATGTTTTTAATTAGGACACTTTTTATATAAATTTTTCATATTTTAAGACTTTTACTAACACCAAATTTTTAACAACTTTATTTAAATTTATATGTAAGATAATCATCCAAATATCACTGATTTGAGTCTGCTGCCAAAACATAGAACAAACATCGATTCAGTAGAGTTTGCCAATTTTTTCTATGACCGGTTCAGTCAAATCGTTTCAGAATCATAATTTGGTCTGCTGACATCCTTATCGCGATGAACATGGAGCATGGCAAGACCGCACAATCTCTCGCCACTCATGCATGCTCTTTTCCAAGTTTTTAGTCGTTTCAGGGCATTCGGGTGTTTCTAAAGGTAGCACATTATCATCAACACAATGATCAATGTCTTCTTCCAATTCATTCTTCATCAGCAATTCGAATGGATTTTTTGACGTTTGTAATTTCAAATTATTTCTGGAAATAGTTGGTGGTATTTTAGTTCCAGAATCTATGAATTTAGGGGTTAGGGATTGGGGATGTCCAATTCCGAAACCCCGAATATAAAGAAACGAAATTCCGAAGTTTCGAATAAGTGAAGATAAAATCCTGTATTAAAGGTTCTACCATACCTCAATAATATCAAATTGGAATATGGGATATTCTTTCAATTTTTAAGGTTAAAGAAACATGGATAAAAACTAATCCATGCATGTTTCATATTATTTATATTTTATTTATCTGTAAAGAGAAAGATCAAAGTTCGTGAAATGAATACGCAGACAGGACTGCCCCCTTTCGATGCCCAGTACTTGAGTTGTCAAAAGTTGGTGAAACGGAGAAATGAATACGTAGACAGGACTGCCCCCTTCCGAAGACCAGTACTTGATTTGTCAGTCTACTTATCGTTTTTGGATTGTTCTAATGAAGTTATATGCAATACTCAGACTCTGTTCACAAAAAAAACTAGTTTACTAGAAGTATTCCTTCTTTACCTTCATGCCGCTTTTCCCTTTTCTGCAAGAGCCTGTTTTTAACTAGAGATCAATGATGATTACCGTTACTAAGTTAATGTAATCGAGAAACATCACCCGTTGAGATGCTGAGTTACATCCAGGAAGAATAGTTTAAAAGGAATGATGACAAGTTATAGAAATTAAGGTTGAGACAGAACAACAAATTACTATTATATTTATATATATGTATAAATAAATATAATCAGTGTCGAATTGCCTCACTTGCCTCAAGGGTAGTTACGGCCTTGATAAAATGGTCATAACTATAGATTAGATAGTTTACCACAGAAATCTTAAACGGAAGTTTCGACAATTTTAAACAGAAGAGATTTGAAAATAAATTTAACTTTAAATAAACACTGAAATAATTTTAATACCTCGAAGGTGTAAAGAATAAACCAACAATCTCAATCTTTAAAAGTGTCCCCATTGCACTAACCGACGAGTTCATGTTTACAGTAGAAACAGTGGATGTGACTCCAATAAATTCATTATCATTGTAGTCATGAATATTTATCGCTTATATTAAATTGATAAAGATTTTATCGAGGTCGCACCAACTGTTTCTACAGCTAAGATCAGTTACATGTAACATGATCTCGTCGATTCGCACGACGAAGCCATTGTTTATGACAGAACACACATTCTAGATTATGTATTTTTGTTTCCGTCAGTTCGAAAGTATTTGATCATTTCAACCCCTTTGTATTTCATAATATGTGTCATGAACAAAGACATATGTTCGGTTGAATAATGATTTCCTCGTAACAAATGATAGAAATTTCGAAGATCCCGTATTTGATCCTTTACCGTTAAAATGAAAATGCCAATGACAGAGGTTGATTATAAAAAATGTTTTACTGTGTTAAAAGAACTTCGACTTAAACAATGAAAACTTACACGTTGGACATGAAATATTTTGTCGATGAAGAAAATTAAATTATGTCACTTCTGAAATAAGTTTCTCTATAACGTAACGTATTCTGACGGTAAAGAAACGCGAATTCGATCACTACTCTGTTACGGGCTGTATATCAGTGAAAATACATAGATAGAAAAAGAAAAATAGTTGCTAGCTTTTCAATACAATAATCATTCGAAGAAGTTGAGAATAATTTATAATTATTTAATATCACTTACTTATTCCGTATGCTCCCAATTTCTCTTCTTGAAAAAATAAGAAATTTATAAGAATATATCTCAACTGTAAATACACCATTTTCCTATAACAATAAGATGACGATTATATTTGGTAAATCATACATGTAATACGTTCCATGTGTTTAAAAAGACCGGGACGTATGATGATGATGTTATCGGGGTTCATATTCTTCACACTATCATCATTACAGTTTGTTTATATCACTATCTAAAACATTATATAACACAGGAATCAAATATTGGTTAAAACCTAAACCTACATTCTAGAACAAATATGTACACTCATCTTTCGCACAGAAGCTTCACCTATTGTGCTGATAATTGGAAATTTTGATAATGGATTTCAAAGTTACAATATTGAGGCAGTTAAATATAATGTTAGTTTCGACCTTGGGTTCCTCAAATAAAGGAAAGTTTGAAAAGTTATATACGCCAGATTTACTTATCATGCTTATCGAGGCTCGACTGAATAGATTTACTGTAAGCTGTCAGGTTATTGTATTTTTCAGAGTAACTTCAATCTGATGAAACAGCAAACTGCTACTGAAGGTTTTAAGAATTATTAGGTCTATAATTACATAGGATGTGTCCCCTTTCACGAAAAGCTGACCAATAGAGTTATAAGAACGAACCAGGGAATGCAAAAATACTTTTAATATTACTATTGTCAATTCAATGGATAGGAGATTTTTAACGTCTCAAATCTTTTTAAGCGACATGTTTTGCAATCTTATGGTCATTTTTTTTAAATAAATTTACTGTTTTCAAATGTTTGAATTATTCGAAATACTAGGGATTTGCTTATCCCAAGCATAGATTACCTTAGCCGTTTTTGGCACAATTTTTTTGAATTTTCGGTCGTCAATGCTCTTCAACTTTATAATTGTTAAGCCTTTTAACTTTTTTGAGCTAAGCGTCACGGATGAGTCTTTTGTAGACGAAACGTGCGTCTGGCGTAATAAGTTATTAGCCTGGTACTATAGACGTATAATGTGTAATTGTATTGCTTGACTCCCTTCGCAGTGGATAGCAGGAAGAGCTTACCATGACGCCACATATAGTCCCACACCTTTTAGATATCCACCCAAATCCTTCAGTTGTCATGTTTACCTTGGTTGGTATCTTGTGAATCCATTTAGGAGATTTGAAGATGGATTAGGTACTAACCATATATTTAACAGTTAAAGTGAAAAGATGTGATTTACCCGGTACTCAGATATTCTAGATTTCGGTCTGCTTACTTTAAATCTTTCATTTCGAACAGAAATTCATTTAAGTATTGATCTACACATGTTTTGAACCCTCTCCTTGCAACAGTACTTAATAAAAAATTTAACATAATAATTAGAATATTTATGCAATATTCTAAAGAAATTGTAAACAAATACTCCATTGTGTCCTAAAAATAATCAGAAGATTCAAAGTTTCTTGTCGAGCAAAAATTAAAACAAATATCAAATGTACTGCAATATAACAGATTTTAGAATGATCTCAACAACACCAAAGATACCAAAGTGACACTAAAATTGAAAAAAAACCATGACAACGTTATTGTATGAATGAATAGTATACACAACGTTACATTGAAAACTAAACATTTCACTCCAATCATTGCATTGTCGACGGCTGTCAAATTGTTAAAAAGATATCCAAGGAATAAAATTACTGCCTTTTTGAAAAAAGGAAACTATTAATATAGCTTTCAGAGTACATTTCTTTGTAAAAATAGTTTCATACTTATATTCTTTATTGCTTTTGTTGGTTTTCAGCCGTTATCAATATCGTTGTTATTATCCGGAAGCACTTTATGTGAAAATTCATTTTTGTTTTGTAATATTTCTTTAAATATCAATTTGATTTTTTGTGCAGGAAGTTATAAAATTGAGAAAGGAAATGGGAATGTGTCAAAGCGACAACAACCCGGCCATAGAGCATGCATATAGACATCTCTTCTCATTTAAAGTACATTTGTAGCACTCATTGTGTAAAATATGATAGATTTGTAACGAGTGTTTTTCACAGAAGATCGTTTAAAACTAATAGAGATTTTCAATACAATACATTAAACCGACAAAACCAACATATATGACTTTAACCTCACTTTATATAACATGTTTCAAACGTAAATAACACAATGAAATCGAGCGTCTATGCAAAACATGAGTTTATTGAAAATCTTCATAACAGATCAAAATTAAAATAAAAAAATGACCTCAGAGAAGTAATCATGACCTATGTATTTCAAAATAATTGTGTGATTTAATATATTAGACAATCGATTAAGCCTTGACCGCAGATCATTTTAATAATAACCATAGACAACATGTATTGATTATCTGTAGGCTTGAAGGCACTATACTAAGTAAAGGTCCTAGATTTAGAGATTTCTGAATTTTGGATCCTTTTGCTCTACAATATTGTACTTGTTTGGCTTTATAAATATTTTTGATATAATCGTCACTGATGAGTCTTATGTAGATGAAACGCGCGTCTGGCGTACGAAGTTATAATCCTGGTACCTTTGATAACTATTATCCATTGGTCCTTTAAAATTTATAATATATTAGTAGCTGTGGTAACTTGCCGTCAACATTATTCAAATCACTATTTGAATTTATCTTCCGTGCGTAAATATTTGGGATAAACATTGGATAAGCAAAGTTTTCTTTGTTGGCATATTTGTTTGTTTGCAAAATGATAAGAATTTAAGCACAATGTTGACTGTTGTACACCTGTTTTCGACATTTTTGTCTTCTATGTTTGTTCGTTTTGTTCACACATTATTGTCAATATAAATAAAATGTATGTAACTGCCATACAAATAACAGGTTAAGCTAGCTATACAACCGGGTTGAATCCACAATTTAATATGTAAGAAAATGCATGTACCAGGATTTTGACAGTTGTTTACCAGTCGGTTGGTGTGTTAGAGCCTTTGATTTTGCCATTTGGTACAAGGCATGTAAGGGATTTTTCGTTTTGAATTTTCTTCGGAACTCTGTAGTTTTGATATATACCTATTTACTTTTTGTTATATATTCAACAATATTTGATGGATTTGATAACCTATATACATATATCAATTTATTTACAGTTCTGAAGCATTGTGTTCGAGTCACTATTATCATGTGTAAATTCATCACCGAATATTTATTGAGTTTTTTTATTGCTTCTATGTTTTAACGTAACTTTTAAGGACGATTTTTTGACTATTTCGTGGCGGCCAGTGTTTATTAGTGGAAGAAGCCGGAGTGCCAAGGGAAAACCAAAAACCTTTGATAAGGAAAGTGACAATCCTAATCAATTAAGATTGGAATCGAATGTACGCTCACGAGCGAGATTCTGGCTCAAGACCTCGGTATTGACTGGTAAGTGATTTCATTAGTTACTATTAAGACAACTCGAGTTTCCTCCTTTATCATGAAACAGAATCATAGATGTTATCAACACTATACTATCCAAATATAAAAAAAAATCAATATCTGACAAACGCCAACGGTGGCCTACGTGTAGACTGCCGACCCTGGATAGGCACACAATAAACAAGAAGTGGCTCAAAGATAAACATGATCACAAGCTCCCCTCTTAAATTAGTCTCAGGTGAGAATAGGATAAAGTACATAAAAGACCATATTAGTCATACCCGTACAGTAAACGAAATCAGTTTGCAGGTAACAATACAATAGAAAAAGAAGAAAACAAATAAAAATTTATAAAAAAAACGAATTTACATCGTATGTTTATATGTTTGATTAGTGAATTTAAGATGCACACTGTTTTTTTTATCCTAATTGGGGTGGATCACTTACGTATATCACAATAAAATTAACGGAATCAATTTTCTTGCACCAGATGCGCATTTCGACAATACATGTCTCTTCAGTGATGCTCGTGGCCAAACTATTTGAAATCCAAAGCTTATATAAAAGATGAAGAGCTATAATCCAAAAGGTCCAAAAAGTATAACCAAATCCGTGAAAGGAATCAGAGCTTTGCATGAGGGAGATACATTCCTTAATTTATAAGAATTTCTATAATTTTGTAACAGCCAATTTTAATAACACAAAAAAAATCCGTATTTTCATGCCAGTACCGAAGTACTGGCTACTGGGCTGGTAATACCCTCGGGGACTAATAGTCCACCAGCAGAGGCATCGACCCAGTGATAGTAATAAAATTAACGGTATCAATTTTCTTGCACCAGATGCGCATTTCGACAATACATGTCTCTTCAGTGATGCTCGTGGCCAAACGATTTGAAATCCAAAGCTTATATAAGCTTCAAAGCTTATACAAAATATGCATACTAAGAAGCCCATTCGTTATCGTATTGAGAGTTAAATCACGCAAAGTGCCTTATGAATAAATGATTTTTTTATTTTAAAATCTCTCCGATGTCATGATGGAATATTGGTCGCATTAATTGTATGCCAATTTGTGAATTAAGAGGTGATTGTAAATATTTAACCCGTCATGTTTCCTGCTTTTGCTTACATTTCTTCAATTGGAGCATTTTTAAGCTTATAAGGACTATACGAAAAAAGGTTTTTGTTCATAGTCGTAGGTCATACGGTGACTTATAGTTGCTTACAACTAGGTTTATTGGATAATGTTGTGTCAATGGAAATTCTACCACATCTTTTTTTCGTTCAATGCTCAGAAGAAAACAGATTGGGAGGAACGCAGTTTTAAAACGAGACAAACTTGTGCATCTTTTGTCCTTGCAATTTTCTAATTGAAACGGAGATCGAACCAGTAACCCTTGTGTAAGTTGTCCGATGCGCTAACCACTTCACCACTGCTGTCTTTGTACATCTTACAAAATGTAACATTGATTTTCGACGATTTCATCCAAATCTAAATCTTATAGGTTGCATTTCTGTAAATATTGACAATGCAATTTCCCATAGGAACTCCTTTTACGGTTAATACTGTACCACTTTTACTATGAAGTTTTGAAAAAAATCTTATCCTAGAATTGAAAGTTCATATGAACCACAATTTTTTTCAAAGGTCAAAATATAGGGCTGTGCTGCATATTTTCAACTTTTATATGCCCTGAACTTCTCAGAGTTTAAACTTACACTAATTTTCTTAACTACCCCTACCTCGAATGAAAGGCTACCACAGATTTCAACGTAAACAATATGCACGTGTTTATTTACTGGTAACATTCCCAAGTTCTGTCTCTGCGATATGGAACACAGGGAGCATAACTGGGAACCAGTATGTAAACAAAATTAATTTTCTATGAATATTCAATTTCTCCCCAAAAGAGGCGTGTTTTGAGCAACAGCTGTATTTACAAAGTGCAACCTATAAAGTATTCGATACATTGGCTAGACAGATTCGTCGACTTCAAGTTTCAGCCAATCACGTCGTACTTCAAGAACAGCAGTTGAGTGGTCACACTATTAAATTAAAAATCAGTGTCAATAATCAGCAAATGAATTCAAAGGAAGGATATTGGTAATGATTAATAGGTTGGTTTTTTTTACTATTTGATTAGGAACTTTCCGTTTTGAATTTTCCTCGGAGTTCAGTACTTTTGTTATTTTACTTTGTATAAGTCTCTTCAATTGTTCCACTATTGTGTGACCACTGGGAAAAGTAATTAATATTTTTTTTCTTTTTATCTTTGGTTTGTTGCTATAAGGAAGCACTAGATTCAAATTATTGTAGTTGACTTCAATTCCTTACGTTCTTTGACAGAAGGAAAGTTTTATGATCGTATCTTTTTTGGGGAGATTATGGACTATACATGTATCTCAGATGACAACGAATATGTGTTCCTTTAAATATTGAATCAGATTGAATCTATCATATATATTTGTTTTGATTCCAGTTACACTAAGAAGTGTAGATTAGATTCGCGTCTTTGGTTATTTTTACATTGTACTTGTAGATGGGTCATTATGCGCAATTCATTTCTAATAGAACACAACTGTTAAAGGTTTCTGTCTCAAACGGAACAAATCCATTATTGGCTACTGCATGAAGTCATCGCATATCAATAGTCGTGTTTTATTTTCGATTTATAGCACACTCAATTGTTTAGGTAGTTGCATAGATCAACTGTTTTATTAACAAAAAATATAACAAAATATCACAGTTACAGTAAGTATTGTATATAAAAATCATGCTTTTAAAATTGCATTCGTCACATACGTAAATATATAAAAATATCTACTTCAAAAGTACCCACGTACACGTAATGCTTTTTAGATTTTGGCAGATTTTACAAATTAAAGCAAATATTTTAGTTTTGACAAAGGATATTTCGACCACAAAGTAAAAAATCAAAAGTCTAAGACTATTAAAAGAGGGACGAAAGATACCAAAGAGACAGTCAAACTCATAAATCTAAAACAAACTGACAACGCCATGGCTAAAAATGATAAAGACAAACAGAAAAACAATAGTACACATGACACAACATAGAAAACTAAAGAATAAACAACACGAACCCCACCAAAAACTAGGGGTGATTTCAGGTGCTCCGGAAGGGTAAGCAGATCCTGCTTCACATGCGGCACCCGTCGTGTTGCTTATGTGATAACAAATCCGGTAAATAGTCTAATTCGGTAGGTCACATTCAGGAAAGGGAAGGGGATTGTAGTTACGACGTAAGGAACATATCCGATATCATTTGTGATACGGTTATTCCATAACGGTCAACCAACTCGTGATGGCGTCCGTAAAATTTACGAAGGGATGATTTCAACTTCACCATTTGGAACTCTTGGTTTAATAGCTTCCTTGTGAGAGCAGCAACCCTCTATCAAGAAAATCATGATAGAAAATGCAAACACGGGAATATCGTATCAATTGGGAGATATATACCCCGTGTGCAGGTGCTGCTGGAATGTTGCTACTTAGAAATGGAAAGTTCACAATTGGAAAGCTGAAATCATCTCTTTTGTCGTAAAGTTTTGTTTTCAACCGACCCTCATTGTCAATTTCTAGATGTAAGTCAAGATATGAGGCCGACTTAACTGTATCTGTAGTATCCTTTATCTCTAGCTCGATTGGATAGATGCGTTCCACATAGTCACCAAATTTTGAATTATTTAGTGAAAGAACATCATCTATATAGCGAAACGTAGAGCTAAAGGATAGTGCTAACTTCTTATCTTACTTCCTAAGAAGTTCCTGCATGAAGTCAGCCTCATAATAATAAAGAAACAAGTCGGCAAGTAGAGGGGCATAGTTTGTTCCCATTGGAATGCCGACAGTCTGTTGAAAAACACGTCCTCCGAACGTAACAAATATGTTGTCAATCAAGAAACCAAGCATCCCGACAACACCAGCCTCAGAGAAAATTAAACTTTAATTCGATTAAAAACTGAAAATCAAAGTCATTTGATTTTTTTTTTTTAGGTAGAAAAATACTCTGTACTCTCGATTTCACAAAGGAGTAGGTTCAGTAAGACCCCTTTTTGGCCCCAAAATATAGCAGTTTTACAAAATTGTTAAAATGTAAACCTTTAGTTATTTATTGGACAGTAGAATGCTTCTGCTACATAAACATGGGCTGTTTTGACAATACAATGCACATATATCCGGTACTAGCACCATTAAGTCATGCTAAATTACTGAAATCCTCATAATTCTAGCATTTTAGTTAAATTTTAGACGGTTTTCGTGTAAAACGAAAGTGGCCGCATTCGTGTTCATCCTTAATATTGAAATGTAAGTTGTATTTTATGATAATACATAACATATATAAAGTTTGAGGATGAACACGGATGCGGCCACTTTCATTTTCACCAAAAACCATCTGAAAAGTGACATTTTTCGGCATATTAGGTAGATTTTTCATATTTGAGCTTGAATCGGACCGTTTTTAAAGACTAAATCTGTTAAAATCTTTCACATAAACTAATTAATTCAAATAAAATAGACATTTAAGTGTTTAAAAAGTGGTCAAAATCTTTCGTCAGATGAACCTGAAATTTGAGGCCAAAATCGGTCCTTACCGGACCTACTCCTTTTGTCAACATTTTCTGATTGGGAAAAAGGGGGGGGGGGTAAACACGTAATTTTGAGATGTCCAGCATCATGAATTTCCTGTTTTTACAGAATTATGTCTTTATGACTTCAGAAACGTTATGTAATTTTTTTAACGCATTTGCATTATTTTTCT